>VOQK01042309.1:58042-69078 GCA_015052645.1 Benitochromis conjunctus | reverse complement strand
AAAAGCAAGGATGAAAAAAAAAAAAAAAAAAAAAAAATCACACTAATTTAAATAATTGACATTATACATGCTGTGTTGAATAAATAATTAAATAAATAAATAACACCTCTGGATCATAGCTTGGGTTTCTCATTAGAAGGCAAACTGTGCAACTCCGTGCTCAGGAATGAAAGTCAAGTGAAGCAATTGCAATAATTACAGCAGCAAGAAAAAGTCTGCGCCTGTTGGGAAGGGTATAGGGGCTTCACGGAAGGCAATGAGGAGGGAGGCGCTGGCTGTCTACAGGTGCCTCTGATTAAGGGTAATCTGGCTAGCCCTCCCCTTTTTTATCTCTGCAACAAGCCCTGCTGCTTCTGGGTGCCTTGAGCTCCGTAGCTGCCTGGCGTAATGAGCTCCAAAGCCACACAGTAGATGCCCTGCAGGACAGTCCCTACAGAGCTATAATGAGCACTCCAGTGTACCAATTCGTGCTCCCCACCAAGAGGCCCCAGAAGCCAGCCTTCATTCAGACATGGGTGGGCATGGCTTGTTCACCAAACCTTCAATAGCCACCTTTCACTTCAACTCCCTTTCTGAGGTAATGGCATCCCATCTGGACTTAGTGTGATGCCATTGCGTGTGTGGTAGGAGGGATGGCAACATCAAGATCGGGGTGTAAGGCAGAGGCAGCGATAGAGATTCAGCTGCTGCAAAAATAGAGAGGAGGCAGGACATCAGAATAGAGTGCCAGGTAAGGAGTGAGGACAGCTGAAGTAGCTGGGGATAGAAAAAAAGGTAAATGAAGGTAGAGGGATAGAGAGTACGGTAACTGACAGATGGAGTGAGCATGAGAGAAGGAGCGGAAGGTAAATTGTAAAATGAGGGAGCTGCCCAGTTAGATGAGAGACAGAGGGGTGGAGAGAGAGAGAGAGGAGTATCCTGGTATAATGAGGTCTATGGAGGAGGGTGGGTAAAGAGGGGGGGGGTGTCAGAGTCCAAGGTGAGATAGTGGAAGAGCAGGAGAGTGAGAGAGAGCGAAAGAGAAAGAGAGGCTCTTTTGCCAAACAGCGGTCCCTCTGTTGGTGCTGGGGTGTATCTGTGTGTTTAAGAAACTGCACTGCTGTGCTTTTGCTCTCTTAAACAACCAGGAGGTGGGTGAGAGGATCGACGGGCCTGACCACAGAGCAGGGCTTTGAAGCTGCCTCACGCTGCGAGAAACTGTATTGGATTTAGAGAGACTGCCTTTCAAAATGAAAAAGCGGAGAATGAAAGACAAAAGAAATGGAAAACTAAAATATAGAAAATATTATAAGAGAATAAAAAGAAATATACATTATGCATGAAGTATTCCTCATACATGCACTTTCTGCAGTTATCACCAAAAGATTAGCATAACAATTAACATTTTTTAATGTCCTACATGCCAATAGCAAGATGGGGATGATGAACATGATGTGGGATTATTCGCCATCATTATGTGGTCATAAACAATTTCCAGGGCTAGGAAAGATTCTGTTTATTTTTCAAATTAGTCGTCTTTTGCATCAAAAGCCTTGTATTTTCCTGCATTTTGCATTTGCGGATGTGTTTCTCTGTGCGAACGCCCGCGCGCGTGTGCGTTCTAAGATGTTTGTGAAGTCCACAAGTAAAAAGGCCCTCATCATCTTTCATCTGTGCTGCATTTATTCTCCAGTAGCAGTGCAGCAGCTGTTGCAGCTATATTTTTTGGTCTGTTTTTCCCCCTCCATTCGTATTTTGTATTACGTATAAAATCTTGTGCATTTTCAAATGGCACGTTGTCAGATCACCAGTTGTACCTACTGGCAACTGAAAAGAATACGTTATCATTGTCTGAAGAAATACACTTGGGAGGAGAGTAAGTGTACGGCATTGTATACAGATACACAATAGACACCGTCAAATGAGAAACTTTTTTATACTACAACAGCTACATCTGTATCAGAAAGGATTAGCATGGCCGGGATGGATTGGACAGTGTGTCTTATTTTAATTGCTGTGTATTTTAAATAAATTCCCATTGCTTTTCTTCTTGAATTGAACCTCTGTGGGGACAGAAGCTGTCTTTTCTGAATACGGTTCCATATGGGAATAGGGATTACATTATTATTATTATCTTGTGAGGGATTAAGGATTTGTCTCATTTTGTCCCAGTGAGTAGTGTTGCCCTGCAAAATACAACTAAATCACAACACAGTGTAACAAAATACATATACTTTTTATTTTTTTTTTAATAACAGCATGTCATGCATAGAAAACCAGTAACATTTTTCTAAAAAAGATACTGAAATTAAAAATGACATTTGGGCTCAGTTTTCAATCCATCATAGAGGACAGATCAGTAAAATTTCCAGTTATCTAAAGTCGCAGTTTGACATTTTATTTTTGCTGTGTTACATCAATGCCTGTCATCCTATTGTTGGGAACATGTGATGGAGAACAATGCCGAGCACTAGAAGTGCCTATTTATATGCGTCTATATGAGAACTATGCAACACGTTCCAGCTTAAGAATGGAAAGAGTGTTCACTTTCTACTGCACTTCTAAAATGTACACAAATTGGTATCATTACTTGTTTTCACATGGGTCACTTGGCTCCAGAGCAGTATTAACTGAGAGGACACCAGAACAAAGCGCCGCCCACAGCCACAATTGACCTTTGGGGTTCTGATCTCTTAATGTGTTTCTCTGTGTTGGTGCTGATAAAGCTTTCCTTTGCCTCTGTCCAAATCTATAAAGGTTTTTTCAAAGATGCTGGCAATGCGAAGTGGGAGACACAAATACCCTCTCCATTCCACGGTCATAATCTCTGCCTCTGCCATCGATAGCTCTAATAGGTGTTTAGAAGGCCTTGTATGTGTCTCCATTTGATAGCCTGCTAATGGTTCGACATGTCATTCAGGGAAAATGTTTTGTGTTGAGGGGGCGGGGTGGAAGCTAGATCAGAATTCACCACAGGAGGCCTTGGGTGAACAACTGAAACATGTAATCAAAAGCAAAAAACTTAAAATCTTGTAAAACAGAGTTGTTTCACTAAATTAATCTATATTCCCACCTGAAAAAGATGAAAAGATGTGCATTCATGCTCAAAACACCCAAGTGATTTTGTTATGGCTATCTGGCGATTGACAGGGCAGCCTCTTTTAAGCAAGTCCCTTTTAAATGATTGAATGTGCCAAACGATTCACTGCTACATTTAGCAGCTGTAATTGTGAACGCACTGCCCAGCATAATACTGTGTTTTTGTGTATTTGAGAAGCCCGCGTGTGATTGTGTGGTGATTTAAAAAAGGTTAAAGCTACTCCTCAAATGTACACTTTGTACCATGTCAGCTCTAAAAAGAGAGACGTTGGTGTTGGGGATGTGATTAGCTTCAGTCTCAGTTGGGCTGCAGAGAATGGAATACATTATTTGACTAGTAGATATGTGAATTATATAATATTAGATTGATGTGTCCAATTGGATTTAAATGACAGTTATATCGTGTCTAAATCATATTTAAAACTGAGTGTCATATTGGATTCACAAGAGTAGACAATCTCCCACTGGAGTACCTGCCAAAAAATAGATGAATCCATGAGTTAATTCTTAATCATTACTAAAATGGATTTTAAAGATATCTGAAGTCTTGTGGTGCAATTTTTAGCTTTTATCATTTTTTTCCTGTTCTTCGTTAATTAAGAATTGTTTTTTTTCCATTTTGATTTATAGTAAAAAGTGTAAAAAAACAAAACAAAAAAACAATGTTGGTCCTATAATTGTCATATTACATTTTACAGCAAACATTATTGAGGGAGAACACAGTAAACAATATATAAATATAAACTGTAAAAACAGTATGACTTTTTGACATTCAACACCACCCTGGATTAATTATATCCTCTTTCCCAGAAAGAAATCCCATTCATAATACTTTCTGACTTAACTCTGCCTTTTACACCAGGCTTCAGCAGCCTGCTGCTGCTGCTTGGCCACAGAAGTTCTCCACTGAGGTTTAACGCAACCAATGAGATTATTTATGCTTGCATAGCAGCTCTGTCTCTGAAAAAACATGTTTGTATTGCTAAAACCCCAATCTGCCTACATGTCCTGGTTCATGTGTGGCCGTGACTCCCCAGACTGAAGGTTTGGTCGAGGTCTCTCTTTCTGCTAGTAGTGTGGAACACATGCCTGGCACGACCAGTGCCATGGGGGGAATGGCACACAGCTGGTTTGATTGGACTCTGGCCTTAATCGCCCATGTCTCTGCCATCAGCGCTCAAGGAGCAGTAACACACATGTTAACTGTGCTCATACAAGGGAAACTGATTGGAGCCTTCTAGATTTATTCCTAATCAAATACTGGATTGTGCCCAGACAGATAAAAGGCTGGTGTCGTTTTGCAAGTCTGGCATCGATGTCTAACAAGAAAGTTTGGGCTAGGTGTTCAATGAGCTACTTGTGGTCTGAATTTTTCAGCAGATGAAGGGGACTGTTGTCAGAGAGCTGATTGTAGGGTGCAAAATACTGAGTGACAATCTGTGTGTCAAGATAAATACATCTGCTCCTGAGGAAATGCCATTAGCCGTGCATATTTTAATCCTAAATAACTGTTATAAAAGGTTGCAAAACAAAAACACAAGGATCTGAAAGGTCAGTATTGAGCAGCTTAAAGAAGAGTAGACTGCTCATCTAAACAAGAGCATCTCGCCTGTAAGTGATGAGAAGTACAAGTTTTTAATTCTCGTTCCTCGGATGTACCGTTGTTTATCATATTTATCATTCTGACCTCTTTTGTCAAACAGGAGTCAAATCAGAATGCTTTTTTAATAACACATGCACCGAATAATATAACTTGCTAAGATGTTAAATATTGTCATTTATCAAAAAAAGCCATTGCCTGACCATGAGAAGAAGTCAATAACAATGTGTAGCTAATGTAATTTTGAATACACTTAATGCTCTGCTTAGCCGACTAGAGGGGGGACTGCAGTAATAAATCGGTCGACTGTTGCTGATAAGCTTAACAGCAAAGCAGCATCCAAGCATTTGAATGAGGGCATTAACGGTTGTTTAAAACAGGAATAATGAAGTGACAACAGCAGTGTTGTGTTGCCTCTTGCTCTTGAGAGGAACGTCTGCCAGTAGAGGAAAGTGGTGACTTGCTTACTTCTAAAGGACATCAGCAGAGAAGTAGTACTTCCAGTCATCAGAACTTAGCGAATGCTATAATTGCGAACGATAAAAACAAACAAACCAATTTTTTTTTAAAAACAATGTGGCCTCATTTCAGCATTTCGTTTCATTTGTGTCAACAGCTTCTCGTGCATGCACACAAACTTAAAAGCGTACGCGCAGGGAGACCACTCTTAATCTTTTCGACGCACACATGTGCACGCTCATGCACACTTGCTCACGAAATACACATAGAAGCTCATATGCGGTGCACAAACACAAAGCAAATGTCCTCACAAAGTAGATGAGCTCCATTCTGTGTCGAATCGAAAGCATCTGCAAAGCCAGTTGCTCTCGGCCGTGGAGGCGTGCATCAGCCGGCAGAGGCGCCTGCTTGGTGTCCCAGGGTGGCTCGCGTAACACTTGGCCTGCTCCCTAGCCACTGCCGGGATCAGAAAGGCCCACTGCTATCATCCGGGCGCTGGCAGCGGTGAGGCTAGGCTTAGAATGACAAATTGGTTTGAGGGAGTGAGTGAGGGAGAGAGCAAGCCAAGAAATATACTTTGAAGAGAGAAATGCATTCCGGGTTTCGACAAGCATGCCATATTATATGGTCAAGTGTACAAGTCTGACTCCTGCCATGCGGATTGATCGAGATCCCAAAGACACTTGAATGAGGCGAGGGTCTTTCATCATGACAATGCCAAAGAATTTATCTTAGAAAGTCACCCAAAATATGACTGGATTAGAGAGCTTTCAGCATGCGGTCTCTCGTCTCGTGGCCTCAATTTCCATTGAACTGCCCTTTTTCTGCAAAGTATTTTTAGCAACAATAGTTTAGTAGTATTTGCTTATCTTTCACAGTGTTAGAAAATGCACAAATTTCTTAACACAAATTACAATATTTCTAACTTTATCCAAAGAGACCCCAATTATTGTGTAAATCAGGATGTTTACATACGGACATGCATTTCAGATAATTGTAAAAATAATCTGATAAAATATATATGTTGTGTAATACATGCTAATGTAATTTTCTCTGATGGTTTATTGATTCAGAATGTATTACTTGCTTCATATTTGAACAAACTCATCATCGCCACCATCATCAGTGATTACAGCTGGTGAATAATGCGCTGTGCTTATGGTTTGGCAGAGTTATTCTTTTCAAATGAAACACGCAGGGAAAAATGGTGGTTAGAGAAATTGTATCTTTATTTTGGACTGAAGCAGAGCATGAACCGATGCATAAACCTTTGTTTAGCCACTAAGTATGGGATATAGAATACATGTCATATAAAGCATATCACTATTTCAAGTATGAGCTTAAAAAATTTGTGTCTGTTTTCTGTATGAAGGTTCTGAAAACAAAATCTCCTAATGCCGAGGCAGAGCAATAAAAACAATATTAAGCTTTTTCAGCATATTTCAGATTATCGGAAATGTACATTCGGTGAAATCCGACTCTAGTTAATCCACAACAAAACTGCATTTGTAAAAAAAAAAAAAATCCATTCTAGCAGAGACTGTTCAAAATTACAGGGGGCAAGAAAATTCCAAAATAAATGGGGAACGGTGCAAGTATTGACACTGGCAAGCTGTGTAATGTTGAAGGTGCACATCGTCCTGCTCGGCTTGAGGAGGACGCAGCGTACGGACACTTTGCATATTCAAACAGGAAATACTCTATTTAATCGCATGCAATCAAATCTACAATTGAAATTTCACTTGACTGTATAGCGGATAATCTAATTAAACATTACCACAATTATCGTTCTTGGCCAATTAGATAAGTGACTTATTTACTAGCACGGTGTTCTGCTGTTTTAAGCAAGAGCTTGTTTTAAACAAGCAGCTTTGTAGGTTGTAATTACATTTTCTGCAGGCTTGTTGGCACCTTGGTCAAAGGCAAACTCCTGTGTGGACTCCCTCATGTAAATAAGAGCCCCTTTCCTTGCCAAAGCAATCATGACATTGCACTGGTGTAATGCTAGGCCTGCAAATAAGCCATGTCAAAAGCATACACACAAGACACCGGATGTAACCCTCTTGAATTCCCTCTCTCAGCAAACTGCAGAGACGCACCATTTGGCATCTCTAGAATTTGGTTTGAGGTTGCAGGTTGAATTTGGTTTTACTTTTGTTGTCAAATTGCTTTGCAAATGAGGCCCACTCTGGCACGATTTCAAAGAGCTTGTGCTATATGTGCAGCTTCCTTCAGGCACTAGTTTCTGAACCTTCATCATTCTCTATGCATATGCACAGTACTGCACTAAGCTCACATGGAAGGCTAGATAAACATGCCAGGCTGGGAGGAAGATGGAAGGCAGTATGCTTATATCTTGTCAGCCAGTCTGTATGTTGATTTTGTGTTGTTCAGCTTGACTGGCATGGTCTATCTAATAACATGGCAGGTAGACAGTACGCAAGCCTCGTAGGTTTCTACCCATTAAAATGATATTCAATCATTTTTTGATGGGCTTTTTTTGCCCCAAACCACGCCTTGTAATGATTTAAGGTTCGAGCGCCATTCACATTGAAATGCTGTGTTGCTTGAAGCCACATCAAAATAATTGTTTTGATATGTTCCGTTTTTGACTTGGCAATGACATTAATAGGAGGTGATTGTACAATGAGGATAAAAAAAACATTTTTTGAGGTATGTTGACTAAATTTCAGCCATGGATCCCCTGGCTCACAATTATACGTTTTTAGTCTGGGCATCATTGAACAGCCATTGCTTTGAGATACAAGTGTTGCACATATTGCGTGTCCTTTTGATTGCATGTCCAAGTCAGCCACTAAATAATAATGCAGGGATTGAAACACTGCAAAATAGCCCAAGGCTCAGAAATTGCTAATGAACATCAGCAGGGTGCAGCTGGGGTTGCACTGTGTGATAAAGGCATTGAAACCTTACTTCATGTTTCAAAGGCAAATAATCTGTGGTCGATTTCTTTATACTCTAAACATCTGTGTCACTGCCTCAAAAGTGGGGGGAGACATTAAATGTGTACCAAGGAAAACTATAGATGACTCGCTAAAACAAAATATATATTCCAACACGTCATAGTTTCAAGTGTTAACCAGACTCCAGCACTGGACGTCTTTATGGCATATGTTTCTGTGGACTGATAAGCAGTGGAAGCATGATCTCTGTCATCATAATATTACAAATATGTGTTTTATACTTGTTACATTTTCTCCTTTCACCGCCTGTCAAGAACTATTCTCACTTTGCAGAGAACCAGCAAGCAGGGGGAAATCCGTGGAGAGGCAAAGAGACAGAAGGCAAGAAAAAGAGAATATATTTGGTGCTATGTGCTGCAGATCAAAAACATGGCAGTCACATGATCAAAGGCATTTGATAATCCTTGAACTACAATGCTCCTTTAATCCTAGTGAGAGAACTATATTTTATTGGGGGAGGAGGGCTGAAACAATGTTGGGGTGACAAACAGAGCTGAAAAAAGCAGTAACTAGCTGGTAGAAATACAGTTTACTAAATGTGGCACAGTACTTTTGCGGGAGCTGGGGAAGAAAATAGTATAAAGCCTCCTTGTGTGGGGAGAAAATGGAGGCTGAGTTGATGGGACTAGAAACACAAATGTGCCACAAGTCAGTGTCCACTCAGCACTGAATAGTGCTCTTGTTTTTTTTCGCTATACTTGTTGGGGAAGTTGGCTCGGTGAATGTGACTAGACTGCCTTATACTACATCTGCCACACAGAAACGGAGTGCAAGCCACACAGGGTTTGGGCTAAGACTACTCCCTGTCAAGTTGAGTTCCTGGCTAGTTCATTTTCCTCAAGATTCATTTACATTAAGAAAATTGGATGGTTTACAAAATTACATAATATAAACTAAACAAAACCCTCTAATTTAAATGGCAGAATGACAACATACTAAATTTTATTTATTTATTTTACATCATTGTGAATTTATATTCGATATATAAGACGTAAAACGACATAATACTTGAATTGCAATATTTCATGTTGGGTGTAAAAGCAGCACCATCCCTATAGAGCATGAAGGTTTTCACAACTTGCACAAAACATTTGTCCACGAAAAATTGTAAAGAAATTTTGATATTTTGTTCAGGACTTAAAGTAAAAGAGTCCAAAGAATTCGACAGCTCTGTGCACAAAGGATCAGGGCGCAACTGCTTTAAAACAAATGTCGCTCTGTAGTGGAAATCATTGCACAGGCTCAGACACATTTCTGAAAACCATTGTCATTAAACACAGTTCATCCACTAGATGAAAGTTAAAGCCAGAGACATTATAAGAGAGGCATGGTACTCTATTATAACACTATCCTGACAGAATCTGTGGACTATTCCTAATCTATAAGTTATACAGCAGCAAAGCTGATAGTAGAAAAGCTTTTTTAAAACCTAAAGTGACATCCACATAGAGAGCGATTCACTCATCCATATCACCTTGAAGTTAACGTAGGTGGTTGCCTAGGTAGCCCTTTAATGTATTTACTACCAGGTCATATGTCAATCAACAGTATCCTGCACTCTTAGCTGTAGTTGCTTCAATTGCTCACCTCAAAGCTGAGAAATGTTGACTTCGCCCAGTTCGGGTCACCAGCATTTTTTTTCCTGGTCTTTAAATCGCTGTGAATGTCTTCGTGTGAATCTCAGGCTGCTGAGTGGACTTTTTTATACCCTACAATGCAAAATAAATACAAAATATTAAAAAACAAAAAAAGCTGGTTTGGATGTGGTTTACCAAAACTTCATTTTTTATTTTTTTTTTATTTTGCAAGAGCGTGATCCCCGAGCTAAAGAGAAGATGGAACATTTTTATCACCTCAGAGTTGAAAAGTTTTACTGAAGCTTTACATGTGCTCAGTGATGCACATCTTTTCTCAAAGATTTTTTTTTATATCACACAAGATTAATATAGCCAGAAACCATATAAATTACAAATAGTTATTAATGAAGTCTTTTACGACAAAATATTTCAGATTTTTATTATTATATCTTGACACATAAAAGCCCATTTTTAACATTCACCTTCGTCGGATCTGTCATTTTTTTAAGAGAAAGTAAAAAACAAGAAAACTTTCATCTGAAACTCTTCAAAGTTTGCTTGTTCTGAAGAAATTTAAGATTCCGTGTGGGAAACTTTCAACAGAGAAGCAGACACCTCACAGGTCCTCAGCTGCCACTGTCATTACTATAACCTTAGACCAAGATTGTGTTGGTCTGTGAAAGGAGTAGCACACAATGTACATTTTTTTTGTTGGCAAATTCCCACATGGAATAGGCTTTCTTTAAACAAAAATACTCCAGTGACTTTCAGGAGGCAGTCAGTCTCATTTTTAAAGAAACATGGAAAAACTCTGTGTCCCAAGCAGCTTTTTACGTACATGCAGCTGATGTGAAATAAAAAAAAACGAACATATATTTATTGCAAAAAACCCCCAAAATATATCTGTTTGTATACATACATATACACATATATACTTTGCTTTTTGCTATTTTTATTTACATATCAAGTTTAAATATGTTGCATATTTTTGTTTCAGTGTATCTTTTATACAGACTTTTAACTTAAAACTGTGTCATTTATTAAAGTACACAATTAAGACGCACACAGTTTGTGAGCTGTTGAGTGAAGCTTATGATTAATATGATGAAAGTAAAGACAGCGAGATAGAAATAGAGCTCATTCTTAGATTTTATCAAAACATTTCCAAGAAATCAGAAACATAAAATTGTCTTATATTTGCTTCAGAAACTATATATATAAATATAAATACAAATATATATATATATATATATATATAAAAAAAAAATCCCCTCTCGCCCCTGCGGGCGGTGTGTATCCTCCAAGCTCGGGTCCTCTACCAGAGGCCTGGGCGCTTGG
>VOQK01042309.1:9220-24817 GCA_015052645.1 Benitochromis conjunctus | reverse complement strand
TGTCTTTGAGTCAGCTGACGTCCCACAGTGGTGAGATGATTTACTGTCACAGTGAATTACACCGCACAGTGGCCTATAGGGGGGAAACTCTACAGCAGGAAATGTCAAACATGCTCTCAGCAGAAGTCTCTCTGTCAAGAATAAGCACAGAACTGTTAGCATATGGATGAATGTAAATATATAAGAAACCCCCAAAGTCAGCTAGTCTAGATAATACTAGATTGCTTATTGATTTCTTATTTACTTCTCTTTTTTGTACGGCTTCAACTTGATGCACTATTTATTCATCCCCTCATATCATTATGCATCTTTACTGCTTCTTTTTTCAAACCGCTGCCTGTATATAAAAGGTCGACTAAGCTATTTTGGAGGCTGTATGGAGACTGCTGTATCATTTTGTTTTCTGGGCTTGTTGAGCACAAGACAACCGCACCATGAAGCACACCCTGACTATCTAATGTCTGTTTTACTTTAAATAAAACCAGAACTTACAAAACTTCATGTTGTCTTAAATAAGACTTCAAACTCGTGGTTGTAAATCTACACTCACATAAAAACATCACATTAATCAAATAAGAACCATAACTATAGGATTCCACATCTGCTGGCTATTAATCCAAGATTGAGGCACTAGACTTTGTCCATCTTTTATAAATAAATCTGATCCACAAGTCAGCTGAAACAATGATTATAAGAAGACGGCGGTGAGATAAAATCTGTACAGCTCTGTTATTTTCTCATTTGTTTACTATAATTATGCAAAGATAACCAAATTAGTTCCACAGTATATAAATGCTCTGCTGAACACTGAAATGTACTGGGATCCTTAAACAGAAGAGGGTAACTCAGAGTATTTGCATATGTTTTTTTTTTGTAAAACAAGCCTTTTATCCATTTTTGTGCATTGCTTAATTTTTAAATTTTCTAAGAAAATGTATTAGCTGCTAGTTCCTAAATCTGAAGCAGCTGTGAATTATTTGGGTGAGAATAGGGATAAGAAAATCCTTAGCTTCAGGAAAAAATAGTAGCTGCTGTTGTCATTAAGAGGCTCCTAGAGCATTTAATAATTTACTCTTAAAACTAATAATAATCAAAAACAGTACTACAGAAAATAAAACCACTGTGGAGGTTTTAAAATGGTAAGCTTACCTCTTCATGGTCTTTGGGGAAAGGTTTTTCTCCAGGTCCCTCTCCAGGTCTTGTACTGATAGGGTGTAGGACTCTGGACAGTAGTCAGTCTCCTCGTCATATGCGTGGTCCAGGAGTGTTCGAGCCCATGTCCCCATATCGTAGGGTGGCATCATCCCACCAAGCTCTGATGGCAAGATCTCAGGGTGGATGAGCTGATGGAGGCTGTTTAGGTTGTTACCATGCATGAAGATCTGCAAAGGGAAAAGATGCACAGGGAAACAATTTAAACCGGAGGTCTCCAACTCCAGTCCTCTAGAGCTACTGCAGCTTTAGATACATTCCTACCCCAACACAGCTGAATCAAATGGTTGAATTACCTCTTCAGCAAGTTTGGGAAAGGCCTGGTAACAAACCATTCATCTGATTGAGGATGTTGAAATTCTTGGAAATTTCTCTCCACATTCAATTTCTTTTCTTTTCTTGAAACCATGAAAAAGATCACAAAGCCTAAAAAGCTTGACTGTTATGCCAGTGACCAGACCCAAAAATGTTATCATTCCTCATAAATTGTTGTACTCTAATTCTATATCTTATTTTATTTAGTTCATATAGCCAAAAACATGTATGTATTTTTGAAGTTTATAGGTTTGCTCAATGAGTCATTATCATTTCAAATTTAGAAAGAAAAAACAATCAGAACCAAATTACTTTATTAATAGAAGACCATATGAATTCCAGCTTGCTAATAGTTTTCACCTTTCATCCACTAATATGAGCAACTTAACTGGGCCTCTCAGAAGAACAATATGTCTCTGTGTGGTTATTTTTACTGTTAGACTGTCTGTGGTCCCAATTTGGAATGTGCTTTTACACCCGATTTTGCACCATCTGAAAGACGGATTATAGACAAATCTCTTGGCTTACCCTCTTCCTTGTCTTGTCTTTAAGGAAGGGTCGGATGACGGTGTAGAGAGCGTGAATATACCAGGGCTGGTTCACAAAGTGGATCCCTCCAAATCTGGCAGGGAAACTGTCCTGTAGGAAACACAAGAAATATATATTTTTTTACATCTATGATATATATATATAACCAAATGTTACAAAGTTTTATGCCAGTACTGAGCTATGCCCTTAAATAATATTCCTAAGGTTATTACTGATTAGATTATTATTGTTACTTATTTGTTTCTGTGATATTATTTGTTTTGATGAACAGAACAGACAACTCTATATGTCAAGCAGAAAAGACTGAAAAGAGCAGAAAAATATCACCAGTGAAAGATGTTTAACCAGAAGCAAGTTCATGTGGTGACTAAAAATATGCAAAACCAATGCACACCAAGCAATGGATAGGAGATAAACTGTAAACTACATATTGCCATAGAAACGTCTGCTGCAAATTCATTAATCACCATTACATTGTGCAGCCTTTTGTAAAAAGTGCCAATCTCAATCAAAATGAATTTTTTCACCATTGTTTCAGTTGCAGTCAAAGAAAAATGACCTGAGAGAGTTTCCTGTCTCTTTTCATTAGATTAGTTTTGTAAATGGCCTCTAATCTCATAGTCAATAGGAAATGGTCCGCAGTAGCTGCAAGACAAGCCGAGAGGGAAATGAGGCCTTGTTCATACAGGTTAGTGTGCGTACTCAGTGATTCCTAGAATGCTGGACACCATTATTATAATTATGCTCCAGTCCATGTGTGTGAATCATAGTTTGGCCGTAGTCCAGCAGTATGGTGAAGACTGTACAGCATTCTGACATAACAGAGCTGGCTGATAAAAATGGCTTGGGGAAAATGTTTATATAAAACATGTTGGCAATGTGTGGGAGAGACAGTGACAGTGTCTGAGGTCACAATGTAAATCAGGATTTGACTGATATGAATCATCCCAAAGTCACTTCAAGTGATTTTGCTCTGATAGCAGTAATGTCAGCTCATACACTGTACAAAGCTTTGATCTAGCGCCACATAAAATTTAAAGACATATAAGACTATATTTACAACAAACTTAACAGAAGCGGTGGGTTACTTCAAGATCAGAGAATGATTTATATTCATCTAGGCAACCTTCACAATTTTCCTTTAGAGTAACAATGTGGCCAAAATTAACGTCTAAACAACAAAGTAGTGACCCAATCATCATTTACTGTAAATCTTCATTCCCTGCAAAGAGCAGCACCACCAACACAGCCAATATTCCAAGGCAAGAAATGCTTCATTGATTGCATAAGATGTGTGCCAGCCATTTACATCAGAATAAACTGCTGCATTTCATATATTCAATACATTTTATATTTATATAATTATTTTTATATATGTCCATGGCAGCCAGTCCATGGTATAGATCTCAACCAGTGACAGCTGGGATAGCCCATAAATGGATACGAAGAAGAAGATGGATGGATGGTAAGTTTCATAATAAGATGCAATATTCAGCATGACAACCATACTCCCATAATGATTATTTTAACCAGTTTAACAAATAAAATGGTTTAAATCTTTGTAAACAAAACTTTGTCTACCATTCATCCTTTCTCTTCTGCTTATCTAACAGGGTCATGGGGGTTGGAACCTATCTGAGCTACCATAGGGCAAGAGGCAGGGTACACCCGGGACAGGCCTCCGGGGCTAACACACAGAGACAACCGTTCACATTTTTTATCTCTTTAATAAAAAGATAAAAAGTGTGAAGTGTAAAAAGACAAAAAACAAACAAACAAACAAACAAAAGAAAGCTGTATGTCGGCTCAACAAGTGTAGTTGAAAAAAGCAAAGAAAGCCAAGTATAGAAAGAGGAAATTGTAAATCGATTGTTTTGGTGAATTGACTATACAGCACAACTTTACCTACTTCCATCGTGGATGGAAGATACGAAAATATCTAAGGGAGTCAAAAACTAATGCAGCACTTTTGCCATGTGTGTGGGCATCACAGTGGCTCAGTGATTAGCATTGTTGCCTCACAGGAAGAGGGTGACGAGTTCCCTACTGTGTGGAGTTTGCATGTCCTCCCTGTGCGTCCATGACTTTCCTCTAGTAGCTTTGGTTTCCCCTGCCATTGAAAAACATGCGATTTCAGTCTTGCTTGTATCAGTACAGGATACTCTTCCAGAAAAGATGCTCAATCTTAAGAGTTTCACTTCTTTTACTAAATAAATAAATATTTTATTTACATATCACGAAGTTGATCTAAGTTTTCCCACCATTTCCTGCAGTTTATATTTCCTTTTCACTTCATTGTTGAAAAACCTGGACAATGCTAACAGTGGTAGTCCTCAGTGTTTAATGTACTGATTGTAATGTAATGAATCATGTCATGACTTTGCTGTTTTCAGTCTTTTTTATCCTTCAGTACTTCTGACTTCTGATTAGGGTCTTTGTGTTGCTGGAGCGTACTGTAACACTTGGTTTTATTACAGTTTTCAGTTTCATGAGGTATGTCTGGTTGAGTTGGATTTCTGTTAATTTCCACTATTACTTCACTATAATGAGCTTTTTAATATTTTAGAAATCCAATTATATTACCACTCCAACCTATGTATATTTGATCCTGTGTGTAGCCGTTTATTATCCTAGCCTCTCCGGTATCCTCCTCTATCCTGTTAAATCCTTATCTCTGTGTTCAGAGATCCCCTGTTAAGTTTCCTCCTGTTTTATTTTGATAGTTCCCCATCTCTTGTGTTTTGCTATTAGTTTTACTTCTCCTGTTTTTATGTTTTATGTCTGGTTGTTCTTGGTACCCAGCTAACATCCCCTTGTCTTTTGCATTCACCTCTGGAAACTCTAAAATATGACAAAAGCTGCACATTTAAGATGATTTCATTTGTCTGTTTCCGTGTAGCCCACACACATTCAAACACTTAAACAAAGCTATGCTGGATAATGTTTCAGATGTTGTGTATTTGTTGCAAAAATATTCACCCTCATGTTTAGATGATAAGAAATAACAAAGAAATGTATTTTGGTCAAATGGTGGTCAGACAGCTCGTCTCTCAGCTGTCAGACCGCTCTGTGCTTCTTTTTGACTCTGAACCTCTTGCCTGCCCTCTGCCCTGACAGACATTTTCACTTTGATGAAGGGACCTACTGCATTATACATGAAATAGTAAAAAATGCAATATGCGATGTGGGCCCTCTGCTGCGCTGGAGGGATAGAAGGAGGAGAAAAAGAAACAGGCGCTAAAGGATTGATCTGCCTTCGCACAAGTCATGTCTGAAGGAACAGAAAGAGAGGGGAGGTGTTCAAATACAGGTTGGGAACACTACAGTGAGAATAAAAGGAGATCCAAAGGGGAAAGATGTAAGAAGATCTTGAGGACAGAGGATGGAGAACGAAGTAAAGGCTTAAATGAATGGGAAGGTGGTTTTCTTTTGGTGTTCAGTTTTTGTTTTCCTTTGATGAAATACGAGTGAAAAGAATCACCAAGGAGACAGCAAGAGGTAATATGAATGGATGAAGAATAGCTGAAAAAATAGATTTTCAACATTTGTAGACCTATTTTATATAATATTATTCATTGGACAAGTCTAACACAAGAGCTTGCAGATGATTTGAGTCAGTATTCATCCAATCTAACTTCAATTCAGATGCTCAGGTTGATTTTTACATTTTTTTCCACTCAACTGTGCAGACAAATCTCTCTACAAGCCATAAAGGGAAGGCTGGTGTATGTCATTATGCAGATTATGACTATGACTACTGTGTGACTTGTCTTTCCTGAAGCATCACCTGATTGTGTTACCTTTTATATATCCTGAAATAGAACAAAATCTGTATTTACCGAGGAACAAAAATGCACTGGATAATTCACAACTATTAAAAATCTTGCATGTGACAAATACTACAGATTCCCACAAGGCCAAATATAATAATATAATAAAAACATAATAATAATATAATTCGATTCATATCAAGTTTCTACATTGATCTGTTTGCCTACATGTGTTCATAAATGGGCAGGGTGGTTTAGGTCAGTCATCATCTCAAAATATGAGAAAACAGAAGTACGATTTTCTGTCGTTTGGTTTGAGTTTATAGTTTAATGTGACTGCGAGTTTGAAGAGAGATAACGCTTTTTTCTGACCTGGCCTATGTGTTTGTCAGTAAAAGACTGCTGTGTGTGGGAAGGGCATGTTGAAGAGTGGAGGATTAACATTTAAAAACAGAATAAATTAGTTCAACTATAAGCCCAAAGAAAAAAAGAGAAATGCAATTGACTTATGACTTATCATACCTGGCCACTTATGTTCACTAATTATACTGGGATAAATCCTCTCCTAAAGTGGAAAATAAACTCCCCGGTGTGCGCGCGTGTGTGTGTCTGTGCGTGTGTGTCTAACCAACAGTTGTAATGCTGTTGTGATTTTTGTGTTTGGGCCACACAGCATGCATCGTAGAAGTGGATAGTTCCCTCCTAATGAGAGAATGTTCATACCTTTCTGCTCCACAGCAGTAGTATCTGTTCTCAGGGAGATGACAGGATGATCAGGCACTGGAAAATGGTGCTGTTTGCCTGGAGACTCTTATAAAATAGCTAAATTTGGTCTGTGAATTCAAAAGTGAAGAAACGATCCACTGTCTTTTAAACTACTGCTAAAGTTATTAGGTTAAGCTATTTTGTCTATTCGTCATATTCCTTTGTATGATTGTTGGCAGTACATCGAAGATCCAGTTACGTCAATGAAGTGTTTCACCAAAGGCAGGTGACTCAGCGTGCGCTCGGCCTTTTTAATGTGTGTTTATATAAACTTTGCCGGTGATTGGGTAATACTTCAGAAACAATCACCAAACGAGAGCAAACAGTAGTAATCGAACTCAGAAACTCGTGCCAGGAGGTAGATTTTGCAAAGTCTGAAAACAGTTTGATTCCCTCTCAGACCACTTGAACTGCAGTTTACTGAATGGTTATATTCTTGGACTATTTGGCCAACCCCACGTTTAAATGGAACCTTTTTTCACCTGGAGTTTTAGCCACATTTCGAGCACTTTGTCCAAAGTTTGTCCACTCTGCGCTCCAGACGGGTTGAGTGGGTTAAAAAGTTTAATCGCATTAATCGTGATGGCCGCGTTAACATGTTTAGCCGCGTTAATGCCGTATTAACGCGTTAACGTTGACAGCACCAATACATACATATATATTCAAACTAATTGTCAAATACACAGGTCGTGTAGTCAGTAAATCCAAGCTGCCAAATTCCAGAAACCAGACAGTCAACACCACTTCCACATTTACTTTGATGTTTGGCTCCTGGGAAGCAAAATTCGATTCTAAACAAATGAGCGAGTGAGGGGATTTATTTTTGGACTCCTGCTCCAGGTCACTGCTGTGTGCGTTCAGCTCCTGCGAAAGGTTGACAAGAATTAAAGGTGACAGAAGATGGAGACAGGTCCAAGCGAACATGTGGAAATGAGGAGAATTTTTATTTATTTATTTCCATTTATTAAGGCTGAATTGGTACATTTAGACGTTGCTTCATCTCTCTCCTCCCCCTCTCCCGAGAGCCTGTAGCTTCACCGAAGAGGATAAACACATTAGAAATGATTTTCTCTTCAAAGCTTGATTCGCCATAAGAAAGCAGCACCAACCTCCTCCTTAGTGACACGAGGCAATCCAACAGATTTCTGTCTAAATGTAACCTGGGGCCACAACCTGCAAAATGCAGCACAAAAGCTGCCAATCTTGTTGGTGATGGTCGCTTTTTTTGTCTACAGTAATTACAGTAATGACTGGGAATTAGTCTTCATAGATTTTTCTTAAAATGAGGCTACACTGAAAGGAAAAAACACGTAATTTTTCCCTCCCACTGTGACTTTGAGCTAAAAGAGCAGGGTATGTTTGGCATGTGTTAAAACGAGACCGTTCTCATTCCCGACACGTAACATACCGACAATTTGTCACGTCCCGAGGCGTCCGAGGCGTCTCATAGCAACGCGAAATGTAACCTTCCGCGTCCCTATGATATGCGCCGGATTATGGCGTATTTACCGTAACTTCCTGTAAACTGAGGGGAATAAGTGAGGAAAACAAACCAACGTTTGGATGCATAGAAATTAAAAAGTAATATCAAAAAGTAATATATATATATATATATATATATATATATATATTTACTAATAACTGTGATGTGTGTCATTTATGTATTTATTCACTGTATAAATTTCTCAGTATTAACAATGACAGGTGCTACTTTGGGGTGTACTGGTGCGAAAGGTTTTTAACGTTGTAACCATGGCAACCTCTTTTATCACTCATAACTTAAATGCAGCATCAGCATTGGTTCTCCAGTGTTTCTGGACTTCTGGTATCATAAAACACGAACTGATAGGCTGACACGAACGCTGTGGGTCACACTGTGTCTGTTCAGAGGCGCACAGACACACAGCAGTAATGACATGTGATTTACCCTTAATGGCTGGAGCAAAGAACAGATGAAGTCAGCCAATCATCAGCAGCCACAGCTGCTTCTTTTGTGAAACGTCTGTTCAGCAAGATTATAAGCTGCACTGTGGCGACTCAAGCAGTGAGTCTTCCTTAAGGAGACCAAATGTGTCTTATAATAAACAGAAAGCCAGAAAACCAGCAAATATTCAGGGTTTTCGATTTTTGTGAATATGGACAAATATTTAAAAATCAATATGGACCGCAAAGGACATGCTAAATTAGATTCAGTACACATTCTATTAAATTCATTTAATCTTCAGTCTTACTTTCGTCAAGTGTCTGAACCCATTTTTATTCTTCGAGTGTCAACACGTGTTAATTAACATGCTGTAAGGACGCTGCTAATGTGAGAGATTCAGCCAAAAGGCTCATTTTCATCTGTTGTACCTGCACATAAATGTTCGAAATTAAAAAATGCTAACGGCACACACAAAAGCAGACACGGCAACATACGGTGTCCCCATTAACCTTATGAGACAAATTTTCTTTGACATCATGTAAATATTCTGCTGCTGGTTTGACATTTAATTTCAGGCATAGCCCATATATATTGTAAAGGAACATAAAAATTATCCATATCTACCACTTCATCTAATGTAAAGAAAACACATTTAGTTTTATTTGATTTTATACACATTTTCCGAGTCTTTTAAAGATGAGATGGATATCCTTAAATGCCCCCAAACACTTGCTGATCAAATATTTTGTCTGACAGAGGCAGGAGAAACCTCATTTAAAGGGGGAGGAGCTAAACATCAGTATGTCAGACCATGGATGAACTGAGGGGCTGCTTGAAAGACCAGAAGATAATATTTTTTATCCATGAATTATACAAAGCTACTCAAGTACAGGTCAAAAATGAAAATATGTAGGTGGAAATGAGGATCATAGATCCCCTTCCTCACATTTTGGTATTTGTCATGATCGCTGCTCTTTTCGCCTTTTTTTGTGGCAATTTAAATTTTTTGCTTTAGGTGTTCTTTTTTTCCCATGATTTTCATTTATTGTTTAGGTCGGATTTACATTTATTCAATAGCATTATGCGACTTCAGTTCTTGTAATATTTGAATTTCAGTTACTGTTTGTATTTATATCCATCCATTCACTTTCTCCCACTTATGCAATTCAGAGGGCTGGAGCCTATCCCAACTGTATTTCTCAGGGTTTCCCTCCGGCTCATCCTCCTGTTATGCCACTCTGTAAAGGTAACTGATATCTCTTGTTTTCCTGTTTCACTTATTGTCACTCACTTCCTCTTGTATTTGTCTTTTGTCTCTTGCATTTACTTTGTCTCTTTGTCTAGAGTAACTTCAGCTGTGTCTTGTTTCCCTCCTGTTTCCGCTTCCCTGCTAACCCTCATGTGCATAAATAGTTCAGTGCTTCTCCTTACTCTGTCTGTTACTCGTCCCTATCTTCTCATCATTTGTTCCTCATGGTGTTTGTGTTTGTTTTTGAACTTTTGAGATCCTGACCTTTAACCTCAAACTGCTTGTTGTCTGTTAATTTAGTCTGCTTTAATTATCAGCATTTGGGTCTCTCTGTCACTCTTGAATACATGACCATAGCATGTCATGAAATGATACCCAAATAGGAGAAATCAGAGCACTGGTTAGGGTTATTTGCTTGAGTGAATTAATGCACATTTACTAAATATGACAGCAGATTGAGTTAAAATAAACTGCAGTGTGTTTAATGTGATTACGGGACATGCCAGTGTGCCACAGAGTGTAACATTTTAGCTCACTGATCTGTTTAATGGTTTCTGGATATAACTGAGGTTCTGTGACACTGCTGTGCAAGATATATTGCATAATACATGTTACAAGGATCAGAAGATTAGATAATATGATTGCTCTTGGTCTTTTCAATGAATTTGTAGACACTATAATCAAGAATGTTAATAATACAAACTATTACGACAAAAAGCCAAAGAACCTTGCAAAACTGCTCCTAAACCACACTCTGCAAGTGAGTGCTCTTCACATGCACTAACTAGTATTTCACTCATCAGTTACTGAATTTGAAATTTAATGACAGCAAAGGCAATTTACCAAACCAAACAAAACCTGCAGGAAAAACAAAAGCAGCAGGCCTCTGATAATCAAAGGACACTAAAGAAAGATAAAACAGTAAGAGTTGGTACACAGTATTTTCCACATATTTTCTACTCTTTCTGCTTTAAATCCTTTTCAAGATATTGTCATTTGGTGTGTTTGACGTTAGGCCTTTGTCAAAGCAAAAGCAAAGCACTACCTGCACTCTAAATCTTGCAGCGTTTACAGAGAAACACTTCAGAGCGCTACCCAGCATGACTGAAAGGAGTTCATCGGTAAAGGTATTATGTAACTGTCAGGACAGGTGAATATTTAATGACTGTAGTGATGTACCTTTCAAAAATAGTTGGATCAAGAGACAAATTGGAGTGTGAAAACCCTGAATGTTTAGACAAAATGCAAGGCTTTTCCCTTACATATATCAGTCCATTTCTTTATCATACAGCTCTTTCTTCTGAACCTTTCACCACATATATTAGCCGGGATATAAAAAGTAAAAGAGTAAAATGTTCTTGACACAGATACTCTAAAAGTTACTGTGATACAGGCAGCAAAGAGAACCTTTTAAAATGTTAACCACTGGTTCATTGTCATAAAGTACTATAATTGTTTCAGGATTGCTAAGAGCTCCACAGTGGGCAGGCAGCTCTGATTGGATATAATTATGGTTGGACTGTAGCCCAGCAGGTTGGCAAAGTGTTGAATGTGGAAAAACTAAAACAAAGTCTTTTGAGTGGAAATGTTGCGGGTGTAAAACACAATCTCAACCAAACGTCCAAGAAGTCGGAGTCATATCTAAGGAGTCTTTTTGTTTTAGTTTCATGTTGGCAGAACAATCCAAACAATATCTTTTAAAAAAGATGTATTTACATAACTGAATAAAACCAATCAAGCCTTATTTTCTGATAACATAAGTAACAATTTGACTCAGCCTCAGGTAAGACTACAGCAGCTGCCAAGAAGAAGTAAAAGAAGAGTTTCTCTCTCAGGACAGCTTTCACACAGAAACAGGGGAAAGAGACAGACAGATCTTTGGTGTGCAAAACATGTATTTTATGTCTGAACCTGCTGAACCTGTAAGATCAGGTCACACAGAGCTACTGTAAGTCACCGCCTGCTCATTTATTATTTAGTTTATCAAACGGTGCTGTGACAGCAGCTCGAGACATGATGGAACCAGATGATGGGAAGCAGAACCACAGCATGCAGAGTTTGCTTTTATCAATAACCCATTCAGACCTGAAGATTTTCTGGACAAGCAAGTGAAAGTGGTAAATGTATTGCAGACATTCAGCATGAAAAACATGAAAGCCATCTCTGCCCTGGTGAGTTGAGGCAGACTGAAATTAATTTTCCTCTTGCAGGTCCAAAACTGCATTTGCTCTTTGGTCACTTGAATTCAGAAGACAAGTGAAGACTTTACAAACAAGCAATCCTTACTAAGTTATTATAGTGTACATGGTAATATTGGACTCCAAGGCTGGATTAATATTAGTCCATTATTAATAGTGAGAGGTGATAGTTTTGAGTGTTATGAGTGATAAGGATGGATATAGTCCACCTCAGGCCTTTCAGTTAGTCCTGAGAGAGAACTGACAAAAGATGGAGGTGCCAAGGATAAAACAATTGTGAAACCTGAAGTCTTTGAAGTTTGTGTTTTGCTTGTTGCCTGTGGTCTCTATGTTTTTCTGTTTTAACCCCAGCAGTTTATTGGAGATCTCCGTAAAAAGGAACTTTTTCCTCCTGACGATCACCAAGTGCTGCTCGTAGATGATCAGTGGATTTGTGGGGTTCTCTTTCTAATGTTGTAGAGTTTTAATCTAATAATCCATATCACCTTGACATGGAAAAACTGTAAACTGGTGCTATACAAATACCCCAAATATATCTCAAATGTATGTACTGTTCACAAAAGTATTTTAGCTTCTTTTGGCTGCTGCTTTGCTACAGCGGATCATCTGTCTCAATCCCACCCTCATCCCAGCATCTGCTTCTGTCACACCAGCGCTCTGCACGCCCTACTTCACTACATCCATGAATCTTTTCTTGCTGCCGGGCAGCTCCATCTTTAACACCCCTTGTCCGGTATATCTACTGTTCTTCCACTGCACAGGTCCAAACTATCTCAGCTCTGTCTCTGTGTGTCTCTATACTGCTCAGCCTGAGTTGTCCCTCTGATATACTCATTCCTAATCATGTCGTCCTGTCTTTTTGTCAGTGCCACTGTCTCCAAACCATCATAGCAGGTTGTACTACAATTTTGTAATACAATTTTCACTTTCACACTTGCTGCTATCCTTCAGTCACAAATCACTGCTGATACACTCTCCTCCCTGCCTCCACTCTTTTTCACCTCTCTTGTGTACTGTCTGTTCTTTTGAAGGGTTGACCCTTGGTATTTAAACTCACCCACCTTCATTATTCTACTCCTTGCATATTCACTTTTACACGTCTTTATCACATTCACACACACATATTCTGTCTTGCTTCTACAGACTTTTCTTTCACATTATCTCTAGAGGATGCCTCCACCTCTTCAGGCTCTCTTTTACCTCTTCCTACTCTAACAGCAGATCACAATGTCATCTGTGAACATGATAGTCCACAGAGAGTCCTGCCTGACCTCATCTGTCAGCCTGTCCATCACCACAGTAAACAAGAAGGGGCTCAGAGGTGATCCCTGAAGTAATCCCACCCCAACTTTGAACCCATCTGTTACTCCTACAGCACACCTCACCACTGGCATGCTGTCCCCTGCACCAGTGGATAACATGTCCTGCAGCAGCCTCACAAACTTCTCTATGACTCATGACTTCCTCATAAAATACCACGGTTTATCTTTTCATTCATAATAAAAAACACTGACAACTTTGTTTATACTGTACCACTGTTATGCTATAAACAATTTTTGTTTTGTAATCTTTGTAATCATTAAGGGGGTTGTTGTCTTCTATATAACATCATTGCAAACACTCCCTCCTGTAGAATATATTCCTCTCTGCATACGTGCATTTCCAGAAACACATCTGTAACATCCGAGATTTTTGTCGGTGACTCCGAGTCTATCAGCACTCCACTAGCAAGCAGCAGACGTAACCAAATCTGACGTGTGTCGTCCAGCACTGTGATTCTGAGTTGTGCTCATACTTTCGCTCTCTCTCGCTCCGTCATGCTTTTTCAGTCTTTCTACAACACATCAGGTTGATGAGCACTCTCTATTCTCTGCTCTGCTTCTGTCACTTCCCATCTGAACTGGGATGAGTAAACGTGTCCTCCAGTAAAAAGTGAGTTTCTGAGAGAAAAAAGACAACATCCATTTGAGTGCTTTTTTTTCTTTCTCAGGGTTTAAAGTGTAGCCTGGAGTTACAACATTGTTTGCTGCTGGCCTGTTCTTTATCAAAGTCGTCTGAGTGAAGTTAATGCTGAACCTAAAAAAAGGAGGGGAAACGAAGGGTGGATCTTCCTGTAAGTGACAGAAAATGCTCTGTTTCCTGTCACTGTTCTGGGACAGGACTGTACAGCAGTGCCACTTCAATGATCCCTGAAGGCTGACATTTTTTTTAGCCAAGTTCAAAAACAAACCAGCTCCTCCAATAAAAAAATAAAAAAATCGTACTCCACTTTTCTAAAGAATAAACGCAGCATTGGTTCAACCTTGGGCTCCACTTCCATCTTTTATTTCCCTGGAGTCTTTTATCCAATCAAGGACTCAAGAGTCATCCTCCTCCTGCTGCTGCTCTGTATCCACTCAGTGCATTTTCATCTGTCTTTCTTCCAAAACCTTTTAAACAATCAGACCTATTTGCTTTTTCTCTGTAATGATGCTTAAATTGTTTATTCTATTTGTTCCTTTCTGGAGTCATATTGTTTATATTAAACCCCTTTCCAGTTTTGATATCTACCTTAAAAGCACATATTGCCCATAATATTAAATATATGTTTTTTTTCACCAGTTTATAGTGCTATTTATCCATCTACATTTTTTTTTTTTTGGTATTGACAAATTTGAGAAACTCACCAGAACAGTCCTGATGGATAAACAGCACTTAAAACAGCCAGAATTACTTCAACCATCCCCTATAATTGTTTTGTCATGCATGACGTCTTTTTTGAATCCTTCTTAGCTTCTAAGCTACTTTTATTTTTACCACATTCATGCCGTCATGGATAAAATGTATGATAGAAAACACTCTCTGGCATACCACTACTGGAAAGTATGATTACAATAAAAAGGTTACTTATGGATTTATTCCATTTTGATGCAACAGTTAAATGGTCCAGGTATTAATTTGCTCACCAATTGGCCTGGCTTACTGGAAACACCTAACACTGACTAACTGAAAAAAAAAGCACCAGTAGAAATATAAACACTGTTGTCTATTGTATATTAAATAACTTTTGCAGAGTAATTGCATTGTTCTGTTTTGCTGAAATCCTGTGAAGCTTTTAGGTGCAGCAGGCCGAGTCCTCGTCTTTTAGGAAACTGCAAAATGCAGAACTGGTTCCAGCTGAGAACAGCTTCTTTATAACCAGTCTTATTAATTTCCTTAAATTTCTGGGTGGGCTTCTATCACAGACTTTATGTCATAATGGTTGGGTCAGATTATCAGTTACTTAGTAAAAATGTCATGGAGGTTAGAAGCATGATCCAGTAGATTAACATGCAAACAACATGTAATCCTAACAGCAAATGAATGTGCTGCACTTCCTACTAAAAGTTGCCACATTTTCTTCTTTCTGTGCAAATAAAATGTAACTTACAGTTCAAATCAAGTCATTTACACAAATATATAGAACTATAAATGACCACATGCATATGTCAGATGCCTTTTTCATTATAAGCGCTCCATCACAATCAAAGTATCCTTAACACTGTACTTATAAAATAATTACAAATCTTTTATCTAAGTTGATTATACCTACTTAGTTATTATAGTCTGATTACATAATCCTAATCACATGTAGTC
>VOQK01042308.1:14843-25498 GCA_015052645.1 Benitochromis conjunctus | reverse complement strand
TTTTATTCACATTTTTTTTTTACCTGTGTTTTAATGTTTGAAACTATATTTTAGGGTTAGTTTTGCTTTTGAAGAACTTTGTGTTTTGATATCAGATGGTTGACATTATTTATTCCAGATACAGTAGTGTAATGCAGAGTAATGAGGCGTGGTGTTCATGGCACACTAGAAAGGGTGAGAAACGGGTCAAACCTTGTAAAACAAATGCAGCTTTTAACATAAAGCGTAAATAAAAGAGCAAGAGGAACATAAATTGAAGGTCAAGACTCACGAGAAAACTTGACCAGCAGTCTGTCGCATCTGAATATTCCCACATAACATTGAAGGCAGGGGAACCTGATCCCACTGATGAGACAGAGAATCCTTCAGCACCTGCTGAAAAGACCGGGATCACTTTTCAGCCGCCGCTGTGTCGCGCTGACAGGCTGACATGTGAGGTGGAAACACTGATTGTAGTATCTGTCGCAAAAAAAGGAAAGAAAGAGGTCTGAGGAACAGTCTCTTCAACAGTTTAGTAATACATTATTTTATGTATTAATGAGTGAAGTAAAAAAAATTAAAGTGAAAGAGCTTCAGATCACTGAGATTTACATCTGCAGAGTTTTTTTTAATTCTGGGTGACTAAATATATTACATATATGTGACGCGAAGACAAAGATATATTCTATACTCTACTTAAAGACTTGTGGATAACACATCATCAGAGTGGACTGATTCACCTGGCGTTGATTAGCCGGTCAGCAGCATAGTCAGGACTAATGTCACTTGTTTTTGTCCCCTGAGGCACAGGTACGATACAGCAAATGGAAAAAACAGACAGACAGTCTGACCCTAATAACACAATGTTACTGGACGGTCATGTGATTCCTAATGGTGATAACCTGACTTTGTGGTGTGTAGACTGTTACAGTTACATTTAAGTAAAGTCTGAGGAAATTATGAGAGTTTAAGATGCAGATCTAATTGTTTTTTTTCTCACCTCCCCTCCAAACTTTCTCTGGTTTAGACACAGGAACTGCTAAACCAGTTGAGGCTGGTTTGGAGGCGCTTTATGGCAGGGTTCCTGGGGGAATGTGCCAAGTATGGTTTAAAGGAGGGGGACATTTGGGAGCTGTTTAACAATGTTTTGATCTGACATCAGGTTCATTCTCTTAACATTAATAGTTTTCCACTCTTAACTTATTACATCTGTCTTTTGAATATCAGAATAAGCACTGCTATTAGTTCAATTATTCTTTCATTGCTATTTCATGGAGTGAGAGGAGCTGCAGTCTATAGGGAGGAGTCTGAGAGCGCCTCGTCCTGAGAATTGGTATGTCAGATGGTGTTTGTGAGCAGTCATTGGCTGAACAAATCCTTCCCAGAGTTTAGTTTTTGCTTTTCATTTTTAATTTGAAGGTTTTCAGTAGTTAGCTAGCTTCATTCTTAGCTTTTCTTCATTTTGTCCAAACAGATCCGAGGGATGCACAAAGTGTGTTCAGTATTATGCTGTTAGCTGTTAACTGGTTCAACAACACCTAAAATTTAGATGTTCAGAGATAACGGTTAAAATTAACTGTCAACTCTCTCTGTTAGCTGTTTTTGCTTCAGCCTCTTCAGCCTTCACAAAATGAACTGTGAAGAGGAGGTGAAGAGGTACAGGTGACAGAAATTTCTGCACATTAGAGCTCTGAAACTTTAAACTTTTAAAATTTCAAGGTTGTGCTCAGGATTGAAACTGCCCCGCAGCCTGATGAAGGAGACTTGGAAATCAAGTTTGCATCCAGATCAAAGGGAAACTTTACTGTCTGCCTACTCTTGGTGGCCAATATCCCACAAATAGACTCATCGTTTTTCTAATCTGTGATGTATCAGCTGAAATTCCCAAAGTGTAAAAAGAGCCTTGGCAAAAGAAAAGGAAAAAGGGGACAGGAAGCTTGTAGCATCTGCTGTGACACACAGATGTTTCCACAGTCAGTTTTTTGGTATCCTCCAAACACACAACAGTCAGCATTAAACTCAACACCTCACTCATCTGTTTTTTAAAAGATGTTTTTCCAGAGGTCAGTCCCAGGGAACTCCATCCCATTTGCCTCTGGGCTATTTAGCTGTCCTCAGTTCCTCTCTTAGCATCTTAGTCTTAGTGCCTCCCCACCAGAGAGAGCAGAGGAGGCAAGGAAGAGACAAGAAGAGGAATCAAGGCAGCTGGTGTTAAACAAAAAGAGATGCCTGTCTTTCAGGGCCTCTTTTTAATACGATGTGTGACACATCTGTGTCATAAATAGATTTATGAACCCAGGTTTAGCAGTGCGCATGACATGTTTTATATCCAGGGGTAATTTTAATAAAGTACACAACAAGCCACATAGAAATATCATCCCACACACTGTGCAAGGCAGAGAGTACAATCACACATTGGTCAGCAGTTTATTGATTACAGCTCTTGGTGCTCCCAGTCAGTCTCCCATTCAGGCACAACTGTGGTCCAAACAGCGATTCCTAGCTGACCGGTCTGTTTAGAGCTGATGTCTTTAGCATTGACCGCTAAACTCATTTGGTGTGCTCCTTCCTGCTAAGACCACCTGTCGTTGTTTGTTCTCAGGTACGGCCCTCCTAAACTCACGGGCCACTCGGCTGTCACCTATAAAGACTCTATGCTCCTTTTCGGAGGAGGCGAGACCCAGGACTCTCCAAAGAACTGCCTGTGGAGGTACAGCTTCATTGCTCAGACCTGGGTGCAGCTCGCCACACTCCCGGGCTCCAACCCCCCAGACAAGATCCACCACTGCTGCACCGGTCTGGGTCCCAGCTACAAAACCAGTAGCACCAGCGGGAGCTTCTGCTCGGACTCAGGACTCCAGCCCAGGTTACTGGAAGGGAAACTCAGGCTGTTTAAGAACAAGTGCTTCCCAGCCCCGTTCACCTTCTTGGAGTCAGATGGCGCTATAGAGCTGGAGACTTTCACTCCAGACAGATGTTTAGACAGAGAAGCAAACACAAGTTCTTCAAAACTGGAGAGCAGCAGAGAGGCCTTAATTGAGATAGATGGTCAGCTTATTGGAAGCTGCCTGACATTTGAGAACAAAACATTCAGGAAACACGCAAGCTGCCCAGAGGAGGAGGCGCTGGAGGGCGGGGATGGAGGCATCACTCAGCATCTTCCCGACCTGCTGCTGGTGCTCGGCGGAAAACCGTGTACCAAAACCAGCCCCATCTCCATGTGGCAGGTGACCCTGATTGACTGAATAAACGATTATTTTCTCTGCGTGAGAAGCATTTTTTAATAGGTGTCGCTAACTTTCTGTGAAAAAGAAAATAACTTGAAATATTTTTATACTTTTTTACAGTTTCAGTATTTTGAATTTAACATTTTCTGCAACATTCAAAAAAAAAAGTGTGAAAATGGCATTACAGAAAGCTGTGCTGTTCTGTTAACGCTGAGTGAAAAACACAGTATCTGTTCATAGTGTCTATAAGAACAGGGGAGGTATTGGAATCAGATCTTTAGTGAGCATCAGACCAGACTTTCACAGTCTGTGTTCATACACACAAAGGAACAAACTGAGGAAAGCAGGGATTCAGCGATCTGATATTTGACTCAAAAAGCTGAATCAGACTGAGCTCTGTGTTCTGTGTTTTGTAAACTAGCCGTCAGCAGTGTGGAGAGGTTTGATGCTGCTGCACCGACAGGTTTTCTTTGAATGTTTGCAAAAATTTTTTACTCACCAGCAACTGCTGCAAAGTGAACCGATTCCACTAAAAGGCTTGGTTTAACACTTGTTGGGAAGCTCTTGCTACACTTAGTAACATGCTGTAGAGCACCTCATTAATATGATTTGCCTTCTCCTGTAAATGTCTGCTCCACCCTGTGAGGGAGGTGCACCACAGAGGCTGAGAGCAGAGAAAGGAGAAACTAACGTGACTGTAAATAACAGGAGGAAAGACTCCCACACTGAGCTGTGACAAAGCAGGTGATCATTTTATTTATTTTGGTCCTGTAGTCATTTATTCCTGTATTAATAAAGACCAACTCCATTTTTATTCTTGGTTGTACTCTCATTGTACCCGTCATTAGGTACATCATGCTGCCACCAGATTGGACCCACTTTTTTCTTCATAAGTTAATTGTTTATGGCACAGATTCACCAAGTTTCTGGAAACATTCCTCAGAGATTTTGTTCCACGTTGACACGAGAGCGTCACACAGTAGCGGCAGATTTGTCGGCTGCATCCACGATGTGAGTCTCCAGTTTCACCACATCGCTAAGGTGCTCTGTTAGATTGCAATATGGTGATTGTGGAGGCCATTCGAGTACAGTGAACTCTAATTTTATTTGTCACATACACAATCATACGCAGTACGACATGCAGTGAAATGCTTATTGCTGTGCAATTCCCAACCATTAAAAATACAAAAATAACCTAAAATTAAAAATCAAATATAAATATCAAATATAAAATTAAAATTAAAAAGGTCTGCAAATCAGCAATGTGCAGATTGACAGTGAACAGTCGAAAACAGTTATTGAAGTACATTATTTTATTATGCATGTACAGTTGTGTCATCTTCATGATACCAGTGTGAGATGATCAGCGATATGTGACACAGCATGTAATCCTGCTGGAAGCAGCCAGATGATGAAGATGGGTACACTGTGGTCATACAGGTAGGCAACAGCTATACTCAGGTATCTAATGTACTGAAAAAAAAATATTTATTATTTAATTAATATATTTTTTAAAAGTAATCCTGGTGTCAGAGGGCTTTGGAGTGTGTGTATTTCCCATTGGTACTTATGAGGCAGGGACATCTTAAAGCATGAGTCAGCTCTTTGTGTTGTAATGGATTATTTTTCTCTTCGGACCTCCTTAAATCTGTCCACGATCAATACCACACATCACATGATTAAGAAAAACGGAACTAAAACTGAACGTCGTCAAACAATAAAAATTGAGCTGTAATGATCAAACCCGCTGAGCTGAATCAAAACCAGACAAAGAAATACTCATTTAAAATTGACCAGCTCCCTTCAGATGGTGCCAATAAAGGTGAACGCGTGTCTGAGTGAGTGAAGAATATTTCTACTCGAGTAAAAAATATGTTTGAAGTTGTGTTGCATTCGCCCGTCAGCTAAGCTTCTCCCACAGCTCATTTTAATGAATGGTTTTATGTATGGTGTCATATCTTTACAGGAATATAGCTTCGTGACAGAAATTCTAACCTGTTCTGACAAAAGGACATTTATTTAAACAATTCCCATCTGTTACTTCTTCCAAAACAACTTGTGTTTTAATAAAAACAGAAAAAGTACACTTTAAAACTGAACGTATCTTTGGCTGAATTATAGCATGCTTGTATTATTTTAACATGGTGACTTTGTAATAATTTGATCAACAACATATTGCACTGGACTCCTCACAGGCAGGCTCTTTGTTGTTAGGCTCCGTGCTTTAGTTTTAAACTAAATCTGAACACCTGGGCTGCAGATGTCTGAGATTTTTCACAGAGACAGAAAATAGCTAGATCCCTAAAGTATTCTCTAAACGTCCAATAAAAAAAATATTGCAAAAGTACATAAAAATATATAAACTCAGGTCACCTAAAGGCCAATAAGGAATATTAGTGAGTTGCAAAATAATAGTGTGCTGAGTGCGTCCTTATGCCAGGACACAAACTTAACAAAAACAAAAAGGAAATTGTGATAAAACATCGAAACACTGAACCTGCCCGCTGATCGGCTCCTCTTACTGACCACACAGCTGTGACAGTTTCACCTGCTCAGAAATGTAAACACACTCCACACTCAACGAGTGCGTTCACCTAACAGTAATGTCAGCTACACTACACACGAGGGCACCACAGCTCCACAAACTCCATCAACGAGCTCCAGGAGATGAGCTGGTTTACCTGTGTCTGTTTTCAGGTGTACTTCTGACTGAAAATCCCTTTGAACTCACAGATGGGTTTGATTTCATTTTAAACTTTTTAAAGAAAATAAATTCATGTCTGTTTTTAAAAAGAAGTTTGTCTTTTACATCATGAAATCATGGCTGTTTACAGGGTATTGAGCAGGTCATGAAATTTTGACGTTTTTATTCAATTTGATGCAAATATTGTCACAGAGGGACTCCCGTACCTTCACTGTAACTGATGTAGTTTGTCCAATGCTGCTGTTATGTCCTGTACAGTGTCTGTTCTTTATTTTTTGTGTAATGTGTAATGTAACTGCCTCAGAGTTACTGGATGTCTAAAAAAAATCTCTATTTGAGCATCGGCGCTTTATTGCACAGAACTTTTAGGACTTTTAGGACTTTCTAAATTTGAACATCTTTCATGGTTGACCCTCTTTTTCCACAGAATGTCCTGTTAGAAATGCCAAGGCTTCAAATGTTTTTTTAATCCACTTCTGTAAATAGTCCCTGTCAAGTGCAGCAAGTCTTCGTGTTTGGGGTTCGCTGAATCTCACTCTTTAAAAATGAAACTTTACATATTTTTGAAAAATATCTGCGGACTTCAGGCTGAGTTTAGCAAAAAAAAAAGGAAGTCAGAAAGTAAAGCTAGACCTCAGAAACTTTGGATTTCCACTTGATTTTAGTGAGAAGTTCAGTGAATTTGAACACTGGGTCTGACTAAAATCTCAGCAGTAATTAAATGCAAAATAAATTGCACGTGGACTTTTATTGATCTAACTTTTATTTTCTCTCTGATTAGGTTAGGTAAGTACATCTGTTCTGGGATTACTCTGGCTTTGTGTGGGTACACCTGTAGGAGAGTAACTTAATCAGCTATTATGCTGCAGGCCAGGCTGCTCTAATCCATCGCTGCTGCTGCTCTTCATTTCTTTTGACCTATTGACCTACATTGCTGCTCCACACATGACACACAGACGCTCCTGAAAACTACAACAGGCACTCTTACTGGGACTTCGAGGCTGCACAGTCTAATCTGACTGCTGTGCAACATACTGGCCCTTATTTAGAGCAGCAGGTGCATTTTTCTTTGGGGATTGTAGTTTTAAAGACCGCAAGACAGCAATCCAACACTGATGTTTTCTTCTTATGTAGTTAAATTTGAAAAGTTTTTATAGATTACCGAAAGAATGAAGTATAAAATTTCAGGTGTTGTAAGTGTTATAACATCGCTTTACAACTGGATTATTACATTTTTTTTTAAACTGTCAATGCTTTATTGTGTTACATATTAATTTTTTTAAAATCCAGGTTACATATTTTTGATTTTTTTTTTAAATGCATTCAGCATTAAAAGCTGAAATTTCAGATGTGATTTTCAGACTCTTATTTCAGAGCTTTTTCAGAGCCTGTTTGCCAGCAGTTACATTTTGGACATCTTGGTCGAGTGTGTACAGACTCTTGGATTTGGGAAGTTTATTCCACTATTCCTGGAAGACCATCTCAAGCTTGGTTGGGCTGGATGGGGAGTCTCCTGTCCCTGGTGCTGGAGAAATCGCTGTTCAACATCTAACCTTCAAACTGTGGATATGCTTGGCTGAAATCACCCTAGCAACCGTATCTACTAGTTGAGGAATGCCTCCACAGCATGATGCTGCCTCCACCATGCATCACTGCAACGGTAGGCGTATCAAGTAAAGAGCAGTGCCTGGTGTTTTTCCTGGAGTTATGCCAGAGGGTATAGTTTTTCTTGCATCGGACATGGCAGTATGTTTCCTTGTGTGTTGCTCATGGACTGCACAGCCGCTGTGATGTCACTCATTGTTTTTAGTCTCTAAGCTACGAAGTATCGGCCATGTTACGTTGGAGTAGAATTCCACATATTTTGAGACCGAGGCTCCAGAAAGATCATAGACTGTAAGGAAGCATCACACAGACATGAATATCTGCTCATTAGTGCTCAGTAACATGCAATTCAAATTCTAGAGAGTCACTCATTTAAACTGAAGTATAAACTTTTAGTATGGTAGGTATTCTGGATGATGGCCGAGAGGACACCCTAGATCGCTATTGAGGCTGCAGATGACTAGATGACTCGAACTATTGTGCATACATACATTGACAGCTGTAGGGCCAAACAGCCATCTTGGTAATATTCAAATTCACTTGACTTGCATTGGTCACTGGGACACTGGCAGCAGGCATGTCACTTCCAGAGTCCACTTTTCTCCTGGAAACACTCAAAGGAAGGCCAGAGGAGAAGATAAATCAACTATGGATTTTATCACAGAACTCTCCAGAGAGCTCCTTGTCCTGAATTTACTGGGAATTATGGGATGTTTCTAAATATAGGAGTGTCCCTCTCTGTGTACAGCAGCAGTGTGTAAATGAGGTCTACTTGTCGGTAGATGGCGCTGTTTGTCTGCTAATTTGTGTGGTTACGAGCCCTGCGTTCTCATTTAAGTTCCTGATTTTATTTATGTTTTCATCCACCTTTTTTAAAGGTTGCAGTGAAATGTAAATTAAATCTTTAACAAATCTGATTAAAATTAATGTTTTTTCTATAGCCTACAAACACAGAAGTTAATTAAAGATACTGAAAATGGTTCTGTACGAGCTGGAATCTGTGTGAAGTTCAAATCCTGTGTGGAAACACAAGTTTGATGTTTTAAATCTAAGACGTTTAAAACTCTTTAGAAAGTAATAATTAGAATGACTAATTTCGGGGGTCTGACTGTGTGCGGTACCTCCGCTAAAGGGGCCGTTATAAAACTTCCTACAGTTGAATATCAGGTGATCACCCACACTGAAGGCTATGAGTCAAATATTGCCAAGACCTGAGGGAGAGAAAAAAATTATGCAACCGCTCCGGGGCCTCCGTGTTACCATAATAAAACCATGTCCCACAGTCGTGGATCTTTAGACGTAGTAATAATCCCTTGCGCGCTGTTGGTGGAAATCCCCACGTGGTTTACGAATTCCTGTATAAAAACTTTGGGTGTGCGGAGCCCCTGTTGTCGTGATTGCAAAGAGAGGAAAGGGTCTCACTGAGCATTATCTTGTAAGACGCACGGGAGCTTGCCACCCTCACCCGCGCACGGCGCACACACAAAAAGACTCGGGACTCACGGAGCGCTCGCGTTCTGCTTGGAGCCACCGGACAGGAGTCTCTGCAGGCTGCTTGAATGGAGAGGAGCCGCATGAACGGGGGTTTATTCACACTTGTGCTCTTTTGTTTTGGCAAATTTCGCGTCTGAACGCAGCGTGGTTTGACAGAAGCGCATCAACATTCAGAACAGCCGTGCGCAGCCCCCGATCACAGAGATGAACTTTTATTTTGTTGCTGGATAACGAGCTGGAAGCACAATGACTGGAATCATTTAGTCTCCTGGAATACAAACACATGCTCAGTGGATTTCTTCACTGGATGATTTCTCCAGGAACTTTTGTAAATGAAAAGTCGCTTAAACCTCGGTGTGCATTTTTAAAATATTCACCTTTACTTTCGTAGCATTTGAACTGTAGAATAAACTTTAAAATGAGCTTTTATAGTGTGGCATTGTCATGTTTAGTTGCGTGCGTGCTGTGCGTGCGCTGCAGCTTAGTGACCGGGACAGAGACTCAAAGCTCACCCCAGGAGTCGTGCGCGTCCTGCGGCTTCAGGGCGCCGGATCAGTCGGAGCGCATGAACATCGATTTCCTGGAAGCGGTAAAGAGACACATACTGAACCGGCTACAGATGAGAGAGAGACCCAACATCACCCATCCCATTCCGAAGGCTGCGATGGTGACGGCGCTGAGGAGACTGCACGCCGGCAAAGTACGAGAGGACGGCCGGGTGGAGATCCCCAGCTTCGACGGGCAGGCTGCCTTCAACAACGAGGTTCAGGCAGAGACATCTGAGATCATCAGCTTCGCAGAATCAGGTACTAATCAATAATTCACTGCACATGTCTAAATCGACCCCTGCCTGAACTCTTTCACCCTTTGACTCTGTGTAACAGGCAGCAGGGCACCAGGTGAGTTAATAACTGACAATCCTTAACAGGTGAATTTTTACATTTTTATTTTTTATTTTTAAGCGCCAGAGGCAGCCACAACAAACAGCCATAAACCAGCCATAAGCAAACAGAATCTGGTGCAGCCGTCATTTTTTCATCATCTTATTACGTCACACTGGCTGCTGATTTAAATCCTCCTGTTCTGGAAATCCAACAGAAATGAAACCAAAGACAGAGTCCTTAAATTACCCCCCTGTGTTGTCTAGGGGATAAAAAAAGCACCTCTGAATCCAGTTTCATCTCAAAGCTGAGCTCACACTCAATACTCCAATGTATAAAGCCCTCTTTTAAATACGGACAAAGTCCCTCAATTGGCCATTTATCCCTTCCTCTAAGAATGTGTATCTAACTAATTCTCAGAAGTCTAAAGAGACACACACACACCCTCCTGTGCGCACACACACCCTGACACACACAGCCTCCAACACACACACACACAACAAAAATCATCAACATAATCTAATAATTGTCACGTGGTGCTGTGAGAACCGCGTCTCCAGCACAAACTGTTAGTTTAGGAGAAAGAAAACATAAAATTAAACAGACAAAAATAGGATGCTTTAAACACACACACACACACACACACACACACACACGCACACACACACACACACACAGGTTTTCCATTGGTTCTGCAGCTACAATTGGCCTGAATGGACTGTGAGCTCCTGTCATGACAAGGCAACAAAGGCCGGGCAATTATTA
>VOQK01042301.1:86857-119527 GCA_015052645.1 Benitochromis conjunctus | reverse complement strand
GTTAGTAAAGCGTTTCTTCATTTGCATGAGCATGTGTGCATATATATATATTCATACGTGGATCAATCACTTCTCAGTAAACCAACATTTTGAATGTTAGATCTGCGTGTGTGTGTGTGTGTGTGTAGATCTGTGAAGATCTGTGACTTCCTAAATGACCATACAACTCTTGCACATATGGTTTAACCCTAGATAAACACAGATGTACCATAAAGTTAGGAAGTAAACATCTCTCTTATCTACAAAGAAAGCCAGAAGTCCTACATGAAACAGTTGAACAGTTGGTCATTTACAACCTTAACCTCCCCCCAGCCATGTGGCAGAAGGTTAAAGGACAAAGGAATTTCTTTGTTCTTACAGTTAACCTAAGGGTACATAGTTTTAAACATACAACAATGACAATATTAATAATTCACTCTCACAAGTACAGACTTACATACTGCGGTCTCTGGGGAAACGGTTCCATTAAAAAAAGGATCAACCTAAGATACAACATCCTAGATCTCAGTGTGCTCTTGTGACCATGACTACATCAGAAGAGGAAGTGCCACCTTCAAATGATGCCTGACAGTAACTCCCAATCCTTACTGTGAACTGTTCTTCGAGACTCTTTTGGCTGGTTGTAAACATTTAAAAAGAAACAAACACTTGCGGATGCCAGTGGTACCCCCCAGCCTCCTGGTAGATACACCTATGGTATCAATGTGCAATTAAATGTTTGTTTTCATTACAAACCTTAAAAAAAAATACTAAACTACACCAAAACTAGTCTGCTGGTTCAATAACTACTTTTTAAAGTGCATTTTAACTGCGAGTCAGACACCGAACTAATGCGATGCCCATCATTCCAACAGACCTGTGTGTGTGACGCTTTGTGTGTGTCGTGTTGCTGTTGCTGCTGTTGCTGTTGCTGTTGCTGCTGCTGTTGCTGTTGCTGCTGCTGCTGCTGCTGTTGTTCTGCCTCCAGCTTTCGCTTCTCCTGTTCCTCTCGTACCAGCTGCCTCTGCTCTCGCTTCCTCCGGATCAGAGACACGCGGTCCTTGATAGCCTTCGCCATGGTCTTATGGTCAGCCTCAGCAACATAGCCAGACTCAACCTGTGTGATTTAAGAGAAGTCACACAGAGACAGAAAAAAAAAAAAAAACTCCATTCATCATTCCTATATGACTGAATCTCCAATTTCCATCTCTCATTACAATACCTTTCTTTCTTCATTCACACATGTCTCCTCTGTCCATCCTAAATCCATCATTTTTGCCCTTGACATCCATTACTCCATAATGAATGGAGTAATGGATGGATTTGTTCCTATTCACTGTACTCACCATTTCCTGGGCCACATCTTCAGGGACATCCTTGTTCAGGTCAAAGGAGAACTCGATGGCTTCGTTGTCTTTGTATTTGCCTGCAAACATTGTAAAAATCGGCAATTACCAATAATATTAATGTACTGCTAGTGGTTGTCTAACAAAACATGCGCTTTGGTTTTTGACCACTTTAATATATTGAACCACTAAAAAAAGCTGCTACACACTGATTTTGTCTTGCAATATGAATAATGATGTCATCAATAATGATAAAGTCATGCCTTACCTTTGAGCTTCTTCACATCTTCTATCCTGAGCCACAGTTTAATAGCAATCATTTCTCCATCATCCTCTTCTGCCAGTTCGACCCTGACCCCTGTGTCCTCCTGGAAGAACGCATGGTTCAACAGAATCTTTATGGCGTACCTAGAGGAAACAAGGCGAGATGGATCAAGCTCAGTACAATATATTCACTGGAGATTCAACAGGAGACAGTTATACCGTAAATGAAGAGAACTGGAATTATTTCTAGATACCACTTGATATCAATTTATTCAAAACTTGCAATCCCTTGTGAGCTGATCCCCAACTCATGAGCTAAGAGGAAAGACAAGGTATTTGATTAATCTTCTGGGAATCGTAACATGTTGTCCTTGGATAGCTTTGAACATTGTGCAATCGCTTTTGAAGCCTCCAAATGTTTCTTGGGAAAAGAAAAGTAGTTGGTTATCGGGTACCTTGAAAAATATGAAAAAGATATGGTAACGGAATCTGGAGAATTTGGAGAAAGAAGATCGAGTAAAAAAGAGAGAGGTAAAGTTGCTTTGGTTAAGCTTGTGATGCAGAAGACGAGAGACTGTGGCGAAAGTGTTGGCAGGCAAACAGCATGCGGAGAGAAAACAGAGCACTTCTTAATTTCTAACCAAGAAGGCATGAGTTTTAAAAAACCTTAACCTTTTTTAGAGGATTAATGGTTCAATCTGTCTACCCAAGAAGAGACTAAATAACAATTGAATCGATTAAATAAGGCCATTTTAATTGTTGAGTTTGCAAACATGCAAACGTCCGCAGTCTAAGAAATCACACCAAGCCCAGATGCATATTTAGCATCGATGGTTTTTGTCTGTGACTCACCTCTCGTCCTTGTTAGTTCTGATGCAGCCGTCGATAATTTCTTTCACCTCGGGAATGGCTACCTTGTCAAAGCTGGCAGGCTTCACTCCCTGCACAGCGAAAATAGAAGAGCGGTGAAGGGAAGGAACCTTTCAGAGAAGTCAAACAACACACACACACACAAAGGATAAAAGAGCATTGTGCGATTTTAGGCTGTCCCAGACAAATCATGACTAGTGTGACTATATCTTTGGCAGTGGCTCCAGCAAGCAGTTCAAAACTGGTTACTAGAACAATTTAATTTAATTAAAAATAGCCTGTGGAAAAATTCTGACTGTGCCAGAAATTTAGTGTGACCACTTCTCAACGTGATATCTGCTGCTACTTACATATACTTACCAACCAAAGCATACAATGACACGGTGATCAATGCAACACCGCATTTGTAAAATCAATTCAAAAGATGTTAAAATCATATAGCTACCAATGTCCTGCCCAGTTTGTTAGGTCCAAGTTGCTAAGAATGCTAAGATTACATGGTGTGTAAGCACCATTAAACTCTTCCCTGATATAGATGAGATTTACCATAAAGTTGGCACATTTATTCACTTTTACATACAGAATGACAATTCAATGCAAAACCTAAACACCAGATCGACATATTGAGGTGAACTGGCAGGTCTGTAACACCCTCACTTTTGACTGAAATTCAGTTGCACAGGCTTCTGGTCCAACTGCAATCAATCTCAGAGAGATTGTTGAAGGTTTGCAAATAAGTGCTGTATAACTTACAAACACAGACAGATTACCAACACATTGCAATCAGTCTGAGTAAATCTGCACCGATGAGCACAACTCATCTGTGATGTTTCTCTTTGGAACAGGGCAACGAATCCAACTCAACTCAACTGATCACCGGATGGTTGTATTCTGGTTCCAGTCCTATACAAACCCAGCATTTTGAGTTTATTTTGTATTTTTGATTCCTCATGTTTTATTGGAAATAAGTTAAGTTCTTGTGTTGTTATTATTAGTAAGGATTTAGTTGAGTTGAGTTTCACCTACGTCTCCGTTTTTGAGTCTTTTCCCGTCTTCTACTCCTCGTTTAACGTTTAGTTATGCCCATGCTTGTGTCTTCCTTATGTGTCCTCATGTGTCCCTGTGTTCCGTGTCTCCTCAGTCTGTCATGTGTTTCTTGTCGGCTTGTTTTATGTTGTCAAGCTTATGTTATCATGTCTACGTCTCTCCATGTTTCCTGTTTTATTTTGAAAGTCTTGTGTCCCCACGTTCAGTGTGTTTAGTTTTACTTTTCGTCATTTGGCGTCATGATCATTTGTGTCAGCTGTGTCTCCCCAGGTGTTTCTACTTCCCTCATTACCCTCCTGTGTATTTAAGTCCTCTGTCTCCTTCTGTTCCTTGTCGGGTCGTCTATCACATCTCTCCAAGTTTCAGGTTGTTTCCATGCTTTCTGCTCAAGTGCATGTTTGTGTTTCTATTTTTCCCACATCATAGTTCCACATGCACCTTTTCAGATTCATGTTCATGTTCTAATGTCATAGTTAATCTTAGTTTATTCCCAGTCTAGGTTTTTAGTTTAGTTAGGTTTAGGCTTAGTTTATCTCAGTGTGCTTTTTTGTCTTCGTTTCTCATGTCTTTTCTGGACTCCAACAAACAGCTTGTTTTTTGTTAAATCGGATTCCTGCCTTCAGCATCTGAATTTGGGTCCTCTTAAATAAACACATTAGCCGGCACTACTTATTGAGGGTTAGGGTTAAAACAGTTGACACGCAACAGTTCTGAACTGTGAGAGAAGTAATAGTTTGACCCAGGGTTAAATTCCACATAAATCCAGTTGTCCCATCAGGTATAAATAATGAAGTGGAGCCTTTCAGAGCCAATTAAGAGCACACCAACAGAACAAATCAGCAGGAACCCAAAGGGCAGCCCCCCCTCCAAGGACTGACAAACACTGGGAATGACTCCCAAAATATTTGAAAAGAAGAATAAAGTTCAAAATAAAAATATAAACAAGAATGGAAAACTAAGAACATTAAAAGGAAAAAAATACACAAAACACAAACAGTGAAAAACAGATATTAATGTGACAGGGCACAGGTTTTACAGAGTAAGAGATTTTTCAGCACTTAGAAGTAACTGCAGTAGGAACAAGGGACGTCTGAAATCCCATCTAGTTTAAGCCACACAGCATAGCAGAAAGCATCCTAATGAGCTGGACTTTTGTTGAAACCAATATAACACTACAGAGAAACAAAACAGACTGAAGCGACCCCAGACAAGAAGGGAGCTGAAGCTAATCCATTAATAAATACAAGACAGCAAAAGAAAACACGCTTAAAATGCTACAGTACTTATTTCAGCATTTAAATATACATCCTTGTTCAGTCTTGCACCTCCTAGGTGCCCACCTGAAATCCACTTATTAAAAATATGCAACTGGCTGGTAAAACAATCAGAGTCAAGCAAATCTCAAACTGCACAGAAGCAAGAAAACATTTTCAGAACAGCAGGAAGAAGATTAGAGAGAAAAAAACATTACAAGTGGGGTAAAGTTCAGCATTTGTCACTTACCGAGAAAGTAGTGTGACTGACTGACTGATGCGTTTGGAAGAAAAATTGTTTTAGGCTACTCTGTTTGACTAACAGCTGCTTGTCAGACACAAACCAGCAAATGACCACTTCATTCCGCTCTGCCAGCTTTCTTTCCTTCTTTCTTTTGTTTCTTGGCATGTTTCTCTCCTGCTACCCCACCAGTTCACCATTACATAACAACCCTCTCTCTCTCCTTCTCTCCATCACACACACACACACAGACACACACACACACACTCTGAGATTCCAGAGCCAAACAAAGTTAGGACTGACGGGGGAAGTAATGCTATTAAGTCTGACAGAAGAAGAAGAAGAAGAGGGATAGAGAGGGATGGAGAGAAAGCTAGATTTTAGTTTAATAAGGCAGATTGGGGGCAAGGAATGTTCCAGGATGAGAAGGACAACGAAGCATGTCAGCAACACAATTTGTCAAGCTATAGCCATAAAGCATACCCAACATATCTTCCTGACACCCTTTCAGTGATGCAAAAATCATACAAAGAGCCTTTTTTATTTCTAGAAAAGAAACAATTAACAGAACTTCCTGCCAAACTTTTTAAAAGTGGAAACGTGCTCCTTATTTGTAATTTCTTTATATCATATACACTACTGTTAACATGATAGCTGCTTGTTAGAAAACTACCACAAAATGTTGAGAGGAGCATCTGAGGCTGATCTAAACATTCTGTTTTAGGCTCTTGGCTCAGTGTGAAGTCAGTGAGAGGATGCGAGCAACAGGGTCATCTCAGCACACAGCTCCGGCCGCAAGAAGAGCCGGTGGTGTTCGAATCTTCTGTTTGGGAGGGGTAGACAATCAGAAGAAAGGCGGAGGAGCTACTGGAGCTACTGAAGCAGCTTGCTGCAGACAGCAGGTAATGAAAGAATAAACATCTGGTTACAAGAAGCAGTGGGCCTAACACTGTTTTGTTGCAGATGCCAGCTGAGTTTCTCTGTGTGTGTTTCAGCTAAAACATATCAGGAGTTAACTAACTCATGAGGAGGGTCGACAGGGGGAGAAATGGAGGATGGAGAGCTGGTTGGATGGATTTGGCAGTGAAATGAAAGGAAGCAGCTGACTGAGGCACCCTGGCGTTGCCACTATGTTGAGCGTGACAACAACTGACGTTAGCTATTTGTCCAGTTACGTCCAGTTCATGAGAAACAACCAGAACAAAGCGTCACTACGATAATGTAATAGTTTGATCTAATTAAGGATGCGATTTTGGTTTTGTGAGATAGAGAAGAAAAACAATCAAAGAACAGGAAGGTAAGAGAGGCAGAGAGCCAGACGGGCATGTGGACTGAAATATAATGCCTGAGTTTGTTCCACCCAGGAAGCTTCTTAAATTAAAATGAGAGATTCAAAGACTGAAAGATGAAAGAAGGAAGAAGGGCACTATTTTCTATCACAGGGAGGAAATCCTAATCCAAATCCCTTCAGTTTAAATGGGCTGGATTGTATGGATGGACACTAAAAGAAGTTGAAATCTAAACACACATTAATTAGAGTTTTAATAAATGGGTTATTAAGATAAGAACCAATCAGCTGCCAGTGTGGCTCCTACAACTCCTCCGGTTCCATATGCAAAAAAAAAAAAAAAAGATTGCGCTAGCTTGTGTGGTTGCAATTCTACCAGATTTTAAAAATAGCTACGCAAAACGGAGCGTTCCCACTCCAATAGGCCTTAAAAGGTTAAGTTATTCATTTTTAAAGCTCGACTCTCCTCAGGTAAAAGCAGCAGTTGTTTAAGCTGGAGAGGATGCTGCACTCATCCGTAACCAATGATAAGCTTCTTCTAATTCAACGACAGTACATCTGTACTGAGCATCCTATTTGTTTAGCACTGATGCTTTAGCAGCATTCAAAATTACATTTTCAAGAATCATTACACACACAAAATGTCATGGCTCCTGAGTCCTGGACCGAGGGTTTTAAATTTAAGACTCTGAATTCTGGTTTATTGTTTAATATTCCATTCGGGTCTCAGTTTGCTTATTATAGAGTTCTTTCTTTCAGTTCCTGTTTATGCACATTAGCATTCTGGCAAACATCACTAAATGTTTTCATGTTATCTTCCTACCCCATCTCTCTTGTGTCTTTCTGTGTCCAGTTTAAGTGTGACAGGATCTTAACTCTGGGTGTAGCAGGTCACTTCCTGTTTTATTTTGGTAGTCTTGTTACGCTCAATTGCTTTCACCGGTTTCCTCTCATTAGCCCTCAGTGTGTCCTGTGTCCTTCAATAAAGTAGCAATATGTGTTTCATTTGTTCATTGTCCTGTTGTACTGTTATTGGGTGTTTCCTCATGTGTTCTGGATTTTTGGCTCTTTGTATTTTGGCCTCAGTTTTAGATTTATGTTTTGGACTTGTGAGCCACGACAAAAACGGGCCTTTTGTTTTGAACTCGGTCGCTCTGTCCTGAATTCAGATTTTGAAAATGAGAAGAGAGTTCTAGTAAATTCCTCACATCTGTTAAGCATCGCTGTCAGCATCCAGAGAGCTGAGGCGAGTGATGAAAAGAGGGAGACAGCGCTCATCTGCCTGTGTGTGTGCGTGTATGTGTGTGTGTGTGTGTGTGTGCATGCTGGGGTGATGACCTCAGCAGCACTAGGCTTAAAACAGCCTGTGACTGCATCTGGTCCTCTCTGCATTTGCTTTATTGTCTGTCTGTCCAGCCAACTGTCAACTAAATTTTACAAAAGGAGGGACGTTATGAAATCTGTGAAATCTGACTGGATGGGATGATGCCAGACGAAGAAAAGAAAAAAGTAGGGGATTTGTGCCAGTACAGTTTTTGACATGTAATTTCTGGCAATCAGAAATAACTCAACAAATAATTAAACTAACAGGACAACATAAAACCCATGTTATTACTTTCATTACGCAGACATTTTCATTAATGTTAATATTTCTTCTTCTTATGTTTGTCATTTCAAAACCATATTAATCTTTTGTTAGACTACAGCAGGGACGGGCACCTCCGGGCCTCAAGGGTCAGTGTCGTGCAGGTTTTAGATATCACCCTGGGCCAACACATCTGAATCAAATGATTCCAATCCAATCCCAATCCAACTTTATTTATAGAGCATATTAAAAACAACATAGTTGGCCAAAGTGCTTTCCAGTAAGAAAAGATAAAAATGCAACAGTAAATATTAAATATTAAAAGTTCCTTTAGTCTAGGGGTGAGTTCCCCCACCCCTAGACTAAAGAAATCATTTTTTTGTCATTCGTTGCATTTTCAACTAAAATTCTCTTATGTGCCCACTTCCATTATTACCTGGAAGTGGACAGAGAAAAGAGTAAACACAGAACATTTGTTTTAACCTGACTGTGGACTAAAATGCAACCCCAAAAACGCCCCAGAGATCTACCAGTGGGGGTGTGGCCTATTCCCTCGAGCGGGCGATTAAAATACCTTATTCTCATGCACCGTTTCATTTCAGCGCAGTGTGTCACTCTCACTGCTTTTACTGACATTTATGGAGGTGCCTTTCTCTCTCCCCAGCTCTGCTTTCAGCATTACTGTTTATGGGACAGAGCTCAAGTTGAATTAATTATATTGCATTAAACTAAGTGGAATAAAAGCTTCTCAATAAGTGTCAATTCCTCTAAAATAACCAGAGACTGACTCTCGATTTCAGATTTATGTTTGGGAAAAGTGCTTTCTGTTCATTTTTATCCTTTTGCAAGACAAACTGCAATTTAGTGTGGGAGGGAGAGCGCCTAAGCAAAAGCATAAGACTAATCAGGGCAAAAACACAATCATATGACTGGATCTTCTGCAGCTCATGCCAAACTTGTTAATACAGTCAGTAAACAAGGCTTAGGAGGAGTGGCTCACAGCGGAAAACGGAGACGAGGCAAAAACAACAAACGAGGCCGTTAGATACAACATAAATGGAACCAGTTGGTTTCCTACCACTCTCAGCTGATGCACCTGCAGGTACAGACTGAGCAGAGAATACATACTTACACTAGTAACTCGTCTGTAGATCTGGGCAGCGTTTTGGCATTCGGAGTAGGGATACTCTGAGGTAGCCATCTCCAGCATACACATCCCAAAAGCATAGACGTCTACAGATTCGTCATACTTCTCCTCATACATCTCTGGAGCCATAAACTCTGGGGTACCTGGTGATTGTAAAGTGGAGAAAAACATGTAGTTTATGCTAGGACATGCTCCTAATTTGCACACCATGAGGTAAAACTACCGTAAAAACGATAAAAACATAAAAAGAATCAGGGATTTAAATCTAATCAAATCCAGCTGGAAATAAAAGGGCTAAAATTTCAAACCTACACCCACTCAGTGGTGCCGCAGACTCGGTTTGTGGAAGTGAAGCCTGAATACTTGAGGTTTGCCTAATTGCTACAAAGAGGCAGTGAGATTTACTGAGCTTCTCATTCTCGTCTCAAGTGCAGAGAAGAGTTTATTTTCACGTACTTGGTCCGAGCAGAGCTCGAATACCTGTGGTCAGCTGTACAACAAAACTACTGAAAGGTACCCAGGTTATTATGAGGGAAAACTGCACACTCCTCTTTCAACTTGTGCGCTCAAGTGTGTGTCATAAACACGGTGCGTGAGCGGTGTGCTTTCAGTTTATGTGTTTCTAACCGTTACATTTCCAGACAACTTCATCCTAACTTACTAACAGTTTCTTTGGAAGCTGTTTCACTTTTCACATGCCTGCGGTTCACTTTAACAACCACACATTTTTCAAGTAGTAAAATTGATCTGCAGTGGGCGTGTACATAATGTGCCTATGCATGTAAAGTGGTTATTATCGCCGCAGCAAGCACAAATAAAAGATGGGAGTTATTTCAGTTTCGCAGCCTTTGTAAACCACATTTTTGTGTCTTAGCATTTCTGAGAATTTGGGATCCTGTGTATGGATTGTCCTACCGATGACGCTCTTGGCAAAAGAGGCTCTCTTCAGCGTGGCCAACCCCAGGTCCCCTATCTTCACCGAGCCCGTGGGCCCTGTGATAAAGATGTTGTCGCATTTCAGGTCTCTGTGAATGATGGGTGGCGCTCTGGTGTGCAGGAAGTGAAGGCCTTTCAGGATCTGTCTGCACCATGAACGCAGAACTTTGATTTTCATCACCTTGAATCTCTTCAGGTAGCTGCAGGACAAAGAAATCTCACATAAGAAACTGTGTTGTTGGGCAAAGCAAGAGAAAGTGGTCACAATTATGCACACCGGAGGAGATTCAGCTCTTGTATGTTGTTCAATTGGCCTTTGTCCCAGCACACTAGCTGCCAGCATACGGCCTCTCAGAATATCACACTGTGTAAAAATTACTAGCTGCAAAAAAAAAAAATCACTTTTTTTTTTAATGCAGCCGCTCTACTCTGCATAAAAAACTATGAAACACACAGCTATGAAACCAAATAAGGGCGTAAAACAACAGAAACATGTAGTGCTGCACAGAAATGTCTGAAAGCAGCTGTAGAGTCAATGAGCAACCAGCACTCATAATCTCTGTCTTTATTCAGCAGATTGTTATTTACTTGTTTTCTCCGAAGGCGATCAAAAGGTTTCGACTACTGTCACGTACATGCAACAGGTGCCTGCAACAACTTCTGTGAATCGGGATTGTATCTTACGCTGCTTATAGTTCAGCCAGATCTACTTCTGCACCAGTTCTTTTTTCTCCCTGTTCACTAAACTTGGAGCCCATCCCAGTAAACAACCTGCGGAAAGCAGGGGAACACCCTTTGACAGGTTGCCAAGCCATCATAGATCCAACTCAGATCCACACCTATGGGTGATTGAGTCGGTCCACCTGGTTTGTATGTCTTTGGAATGTGGGAGGAAAATGAGAGGAAATTCCACAGAAATACAGGCAGAACCACACAAAATTGTTACAGCAAATTCTGCAAAGTACTGTAAATCTAGACTGAACATTTCTCCTATTCTTAGCAAAGAACTGCACTTGATTGACTTAAAAAAAAAAAAAAAGAAATCAGATGTAGTTCTTGTTATTTCCAAGAGCTCTAAGAACTCACTCAGAAAACATTTGTCTGTCTTGATTAGCTGACTGAAAATCAATTCAACTTTACAGAGAAATGTGCGTCTTCCTCTTCTCGGTATTGTGCCAAATGTGACCCAGGGGCACAGTAGGCAGGGCATACTCCTGAGATCAACCGCCCCAGGAGTCTTCTTCATGGTGTGCTAATTTCACAGCCTTAAAGCAAGCAGCGGAGCTAAGTAATCGTGGCTTTGATCTAATTAGTGTATTTAATTCAATATCTAAGCTTAGCTCAGAAATGTCCCCATGGATCTGGTGAATAGCAGGCAGCTGACTGAACTATAGACTGACTCTGCAAACAATGTTTCTGTCTCAGCCAGCAATGCCCAGCTCCGCTTCCAGACAGCTGACCCGATGTAGAGCAACATCGATAAGTCTGACTCCAGCATCACCGTCAGCTCCACGGTGTCACCAGATGCTCTAATAATTCAGCACCTGCAGCTCTGTCCTAACTGACAAGAACAACCTCACACAACTCTGTGTGAGCATTGCAGCATTACAGAGCGGTGTGCTTAAGCCACATCCAGACTGCTGTGTTACAGCCAGAGAGGCTCAACAGCCTTTAGCTGTGACCCAGTATCTTTGACGGAGCAGAAAGCATCCATTAACGAGCGATGGAAAGTACCCTCACTAAGTGCTGGGCTTAACTGTGCATTTCCATTTGGTGCCACTTTATACCTCTACTTAACTTCTTTCCAGAGAAAAACACTGGATATTTGCATCCTGTACTTCTAAAATCCTACACGTATTCCTGAGGCTGCCTGGAGCCTTTCTCTGTGCAGTTTGCACGTTTTCCCTGTGCCTGTGTGGATTCCCTTCATGTTCTACAGCTTCCTCCCACAGTTCAAAGACGTGCTGTTTACATATGTGCTTCTAAATTGGCTGTGGGTGTGAATATGAGTGTGAATGTTTGTCTGTCTCTCCTATGTTAGCCCTTTGATAGACTGGCTAAATCTTTCCAAGGTGCGTCCTGTCTCGCGACAGCTGGGATAGACTCCAGCCCCCTGTGATCCGGATAGATGGGTAAACAGTTGGATGGCTAATTAAGTACATAACAACTTTATTTCAGCTATTCTGCTATATAGTCAAGTTTTTACCCTGACGTTTAACAATTAAAGTCTTCTATATGCCTCTGACTAATTCTAATCCTCTAACCACTTTTCTATGGTTTCATTACAGGGAGATAGCTTTCAGTGCGCAGAGCATAAATAATCTTTGTAGGGACTATTAAAGTGAACAAACTTTAAAATGTGCATGTGAATAACTGTGCCAAGCAGCGCTTGTGTGTTCATGCTAAAATAGTTTCCACAAGCTTCCTTTCTCACACATCTCCCTCAATCACACCGCATCCCTTCTGCTACTTCTGATCTCTCTCTTAAGAAGCAACACGCCTCTTATCCTCTTCTTCCCCCTCCTCGCCCGTCTCCTCTGCTTTCTTTCTTCTGTCGTTCTGAAGTCAGAACAGTGTTGAAAGACAAGGAAAATGCTGTGGCATGCAGCGGTAGAGTGACACTGCAACAAAGCATCGCGCGAGCACGCACACTCACTCAGGCATGCTATGATTCCAAGCACGCAAATTAGCACTTGTAGATACACGAATGTGTGGTTCTCATGAGCAGTAAATGCAGTTTTTATTTTTTGGGAACAGATAAGCATTCATCCGAAAATAAACCTTTACAAAACTAAAAGATGGCAGCAGTATAAACATGTCTTACACACAGAGATGCACACAGGCAAGGGCACTCCATGGTGGCAAGTATTTCCATCCTGTCTTCCTCCCCTATCACCCTCACCCCCACCCTCCCATCATCTCCCTTTCTTTTTCCATCTCTTCAGCGTGCAGCAGTCCCTCTCCTTTCTGAGTATTTTTCTGGAAGACGTCCAAACCCCTCGAATGCCTTGATCCTCTTCATAAGTGCACATGCATCCACTCCATATACTCTAAAAAAAAGAAACCCTAATTTGCAAAGATACACTTTCTGCATTTGTTGTGTTGATCGACAAAAAATTAACCAGCAACAATTTTGATATAAATCTTTTTTTTTTTTTTTTCTACACTGGTTCCAGTTTTTTCAAATGGGAATGTCTTCTGGTAAACTTGATGTTGCATTTTTGCATTCTCTGTATTTCAAACAAATAAAACACATTAATGGAAAATAAAAATAACCAGAATTGCAATCCTGATGTATGCATCGTGTATCTACATGCACTGCTGGTTATATTCTAACTTTGAAGTATATAATTGTTGCTTGGCATACACACTTCTGATACAAGCAGTTTTTTGGATTTTCTGACCAAGGTCTTCTCTCAATATTTTATTTAATCGTGAATAATTCAAAAAGAAGAAAAGGGATACAACTCTTCTTCTCTCTTTTTTTCCCTTTCTCACTCAGTAGGTAGTAGGGAGTTACATAAAGAGTTGGAAAATAGAAAAATATATTTTCGAAATGTGTGTTTATTCTATGGCGTATGCAGGGAGCAGGTTGAGGACTGAGCGTGTCTACACAGCTTCTCTTTTTTTCTCTGAAAAAATAAGTATGAAGTTTTTGTAGTCCTCCAGTGGAGGGCGCTACGGTCCTTGTTAGTGCCGTTAGTGCTTTGGTCACAGGTTTGTCACTCTACTGTACGTCTAAGTAGCCGTTTGTCTATTCATCTGAATATTTGCGCATAACTCTCTCACACTGTAGTCTTCTGTCTCCCTCTCTGTCACGTTAACCTAAACTAAGTGGATGATGACCAGTGTCATTCCTGAATGATGTCGGGAATGAGAGGAATCGGCAGCAGAAGCAGCAGCTGGCAGGTGGGCCAGTGTCGCATGATGTACTGTATGACGCAGGCTGTGTCACCCCACGTTTAGCCTTTTGTTGTGTCAGGAGCTCAACAATCACATTCACAAACACAGATGCACATCTATTCTAATCGGCAAAAAGGCTGCCATTCAATCACGGCATGTAGAGTGACAGTCAGAGAGGCATTCTTTTCAGACAGACACTGACAAATCCCTATGAAGCTGGCGGGCCATCGATGTACAGCTTGTCACACGCGTACACTGAAAATTACTCGCAAACACCTTGATGAACATAACAGAGTGTTGACATACCCTCAAAGTTTTCTAATCCAAATCCGACTCAGAGGCCCCCGGGCTGCCAGTGCAACCTCACAGGACACCCCACATGCGTTGCGTCTTTTGCCCTGATAGGATCGAGCCATTTTCGGTGACATGAATGGGACCAACGCAGTTTTATTCGACTGTTTGGTGCCCAAAAAGACAAATAAATAAAAACTTTTGAGAGTTTTGATGATTCTGCGTCATTTCACCCTTTGTGGTGATGTAAGTGACATAAATACGGTACTTAACACAGACACGCTTGCTGACTCACAGCTGCAATCAGCACTGAAACCCCAGGATGTGAGGTGCTTTTAACGGTACCGTGAAAGGCCATTGGAACATATGAAAACAGAGAAAGACTGCAGATCAGTTTAATAGCAAAGAGGACGACACATGTGTGTGTTTCATGTTTCAATGAAAAACTGGAGGTGAGTCATCATCTGTACTGACAGTGCTCTTCAAGAGAAAAATGTCAGAATGAATTCTGCTGTAAGTGTGGGTGTTAACAGTGAACATTTCTCATCACGCAGTTTCACACCTTTCAGTCATGCCTATAGTTTTCAGTTCATTCACATGGGTCTGGTGTCCTAATATTCGGCTTCTCAGAAGCCTCCTGTGCAGCTTCTTAATCTCAAAAGTCAGCAAATTAGCATGTTGGAAAATAAATTCTATCCCTCATATACTCACGTTTTTAGCGTGCCAGATGTCATGAGCTCAGTGACGAGAACAATGCATTTCTTTCCTTTGCACGGACCCTCCCAGGAGTCATAGAAGCGGACAATGTTAGGATGCTGGAGACCCTTCAGCATGCCGGCCTCCTCTTTGAACCGCTGACGCTCGGACTTGGACAGCTTACGGTCCTGCAAACGGGACAGAAAGGGAAAATTGGTCACGTGTACACAAAAACCGAGAGAAACATTACAACGTGAATTTGAAGGGAGGGAATGTTTTTCCTAAATTAACCATGCTGTGTCAGTAGTACAACATTATTACATCATGTGCAATTACAATCAAATCAAGTCAGGAAGAGGCTTGAGGGCTGGAGAGGAGAGCTAATCAGAAGAGAACAAAGAGATTATGCAGAAAAGAAAATGGGAGGGGAGGAGAATGACAATTCCTATGAAACATGACTCCATATAAGCTCAGAGAAACTGATAACAATAATCTTTTACACTGATGAACAGCAGCTGAACATACTGTACTGAAATACAAGCGCAGATGAAACGGGGGAAACCTGATACTATCAGAAAACCTTTCTGCATTACACTAGTAAAGGATGCGGACAGGGATAAAAGAGAAGTGTCCTTTCATCTTAACTCAAAGACTCCACAAAAATCCATTAGACAGAGTGACGAACAGCTCCACACTCGATCTTCTTTTGACCTGAGCTGTGCAATATTTATTGGTGAAGCACTCTGTAACAAACTAAATGTTCATTACATTTTGCCATCAATCCTACATTTACAAAATTAGTCAGTGTTCAACCAAATGACAAGCTACTCTGGTGACGATTTTATTGGGAAATATAAAATTGTTCGGTTTACAGGATAATGTAAAGAAAAGTTAATTGTCTGAAAACCCAGAATCAGAAGATCATAAGACGCTAACCCCCCAGATCGTTATCTAAGTGATAATGGACTCAACTGCTGCAGTAAATGGCAAATGAACACACTTCAAATCCTCAGCTGATGTATCATCTTCCACCACCTACGTCTGCATGTTATTTTCAATGGGAGTTGCAGTCTACAGCGTCTGCACCAAGCTTCAGCTGTCTTTACCTGAAGTGGTAGCAGCCTCCCAGTAGGAGATTGACCAAAACAAGCTCAGAAAAAAAAGGAAAAAAAAGGCACAGTCTGCATTCCTCCATCCTGTGGAATACTGGCTTCTCAGAAACATCCTCCACACAGTTTAACAGGAATTCCAGCTCAACCACTGATACCTCAATAAAAATGCAAAGGGCAATGTGAGTGGGGGACCTGCTGTGAAGATCTTTAAGCATGCCTGCGTTTGTGTATTTGTACACTGACAAATGTGTCAAGAAAATCCTAAGTAGTTTACTAATAAATGGGTGCACTGTCACTCTATGTTGTCTTTTTGTCTTCTTTGGGCTCTTCCTGTCATCCTAGAGGTTACTTCCTGTTAAAAGGAGTTCTTCTTCCCCACTGTCACCAAATCCTTGCTCATAGAGGATCGTCTGACTGCTAGGGTTTTCACCTTACCACAAAAAGTGCCTGATGCATATTCACAAAATAAAACTAAACTAAATTGTTGCAATTTAAAAGGATATATTATTTAGCAAATTGTGCTAGGCTTGTTTATCAAGTTTAGTGTGAATGTCTAATGTTAAGGTAATGTCTGTGTGCTTATTTGCTTTTGTCTGCATGTGTGTTGAACCGTTCTTCACCAGCACTGTGTCTAACCACATTTGACACATTCAGCACATCGCTCCCCAAAAATAAACAAAATCACGGCTGCCTGAAGCTGATAAAATAAGGTGACAACACCTCAATACTCACAGGATTTAGGCCCAAATACGGTCCCTAAAAAGAAAAAAAGGTCTAAATTTCTCTAAATTATTAAGTGCAGCAGTTACAAGCAAGTTCCACCAGAAGTGGGGAAAAAGATTAAAACAAATATGAAAGAGGTGCTCCAATTAAGGTGGATCAAACAGAAATTCATGCTTTGACAGGAAGTCGAGACACACATTCCAGGACGTTTCAAAACGTCAGTGACCCTTTTACAGAATGAAATTATGGGAAAGTGAACTGACAGATTGGTTTACAGATGAGTGCAGAAAGAGCAGCAGGGTTGACACACAGGGCTGCGACTGCATCAAAGTACAGACACCACAGTATACAGTCTAAAAATATAAGAAATGGCAGTGTTTTAAAGGATATAGACATCAGAGCTTAGACACCTACTCCCATAATGTTACAGGGATTATCGCCAAGGCAACCACTTTTTAAAAAGAGGTCCAATAAGGGCACATCATTCAACTCTTTTATTTTTTTACTCCAAAACATCAATGCTGTCTTTCATAAAATGCTGTTAATCTGCTCTTTTTTTCTTTTTTTTTAAGCTTTGTATTGTTTTATTTTAGTACTCTATTTGAATATGAATCTGACCCAACACAAAACATCCAGTGCATTAGCAAAATCATCTGAGGCAGAAGAGACACTTGCCATCAATCATTCAAATGGTTTTAAAGCTCCAGTACACATCCTGATTTGATAACAGCCCCACAAAACCCCCTCAAAAAACCTTGGACACAGTGGCACACCAGAAAAATTCCTGAAAATTTAAATGAAGAGATGGAAACTTTTAGATCTGATAAGTACAAGAAGAAGGGCTGTATGGTATTTTAGAAAAACGAATTTAGATTTTATGATGCTAAATCACCATAAAAATAACTTTTATGAAATATTTGATCATTTCAAGCACTTGTGTGTAAATGTGAGGGGGAATTTTCTTCTTTCTTTTTGTGTGTGCGCAATGTTTCCAATAGAATTAATTTCCACTTCAGGTTCTTAAATGAATTCCTAAATAATGCTACTACTAAGACCCCAACAATGACCTCAATAGAGGAACTGTCCACAAGGGAGGACTGATCACCCCAACCGGTTGCAGCAGATGCCCTTCCCCCCAAGCCTGGTTCTGCCAGAGATTTCTTCCTGTTAAAAGGGAGTTTCTCCTTCCCACTGTCGCCAAAGTGCTCACTCTTAGGGGGTCACTTGATTGTTGGGTTTTTCTCTGTATGCATTATTTTAGGGTCTACCTTACAATGTAAAGCGCCTTGAGGCGACTGTTGTTGTGATTTGGTGCTATATAAATAAAACTGAATTGAATTGAAAATTGAATTGATAAAAAATTAGGCAGTCCACATAAGTAAAATCTGCTGGAAGCGGCTGAGTTTGTGTTCGCTGATGTGATTTGAAGTTTTGGTATTGATTTATTTTTTAATGATTGTAGTTCTGAGGTCAGTTAAATCATGTGTATACGGGAATATGTTTCATAAAGAAAAGAAGAACTACCACCGTTTAGACCACCAGCTTTGACAAAGAAACAGCCGCTCTAACAGTTCAGCGCTGCTTGGTCACAATGAGCAAGCGTTCGGAAATGTTATAAAGCTATTAGAAAATCTTGTGAGCTGCTTCAAAGATTAGGACAATCTCTGAGGTGATGATCTCATACTGTCATATTGTATAACCCAGGGCCTCATCTATATCATATGACTTAGAGAGTGAGAGAAAGAGTGAGTGAGAGAGGAGAGGGGGGTGTCTGAAAGGTTTAGTGTGTTTCTGAAGTGCATTAATGTGTGTCAGGGAGGGTGTGAGTGGTTTATGGACTGTAACATCTTATCCCTTTATCCTGCAGCAACCATTCGCCCAGTGATAGCCCATTAGCAATCGACACACAAAACATCCATGTGAGTGCTGACTGTACCCCCTCGCTCTCCTATTATCTCTTTCCTATTATGATCACATGACTCCACAGTCACCATAGCCGTAGGTCACCTGACTGCCTGGAAGCCAGCATTCCATTTCCCAGCAGCACTTAGAAAAGACCCTGACCACTCACATCTCTGCTAAGACACCTCCCTCCGGGCATTAGACGATTTACTCACTCATTGACTTAATCACTCATTCATGCACTCACTGTGTGTGTACTCACATTTCTCACGAGCAAATGTGCTAACACAGTCAGATTATAAGCAAGTGCGTTACATGTAACATGTGCTGTATACGGTGAAGAATTGGTTCAAGGTCAGGTTTAGGTCGCTATGGTTATTGTTACAGTTAGTCCGCAGGAAATGCATCCAAGTCAACATGATGTTCTCTCAAGTAATGAAAACACAAGTGCATGTGTGCACATTTGTGTCCACAGACATGAGCCGCGAAAGCAGACAGCAAGTCTAATGGGGCTACTATTCCATTATTAATGTTTCCTTCTTCGCTCTAGTGTATAAATGGATACACTTCTCCGACACACACAGTAGCAGTGGCTCCAGAAATCTACTCAGAGACAGTGGATTTACATCTAAAATAAGAGCATGTAAAAAAGAAACAAAAAACAAAAAACAAAGCTGGTGTTAGGATGTGGGTATTTAAGGAATAAATTTGATCCGGCGCACATAAGTCATGTTGTTGGGGATGGATGTTCTCTCTCTCTCTCTCTTTATCCCTTCTTTTCTCTCCAAGCTTCAAAACATCATGAGACTCGAGTTTGTCAGACTCAAAAATATCCCCTCACTTTTCATTCAAACCCACATCTCTCTCTCGTTCTCATACACGCGCACTTAAACAAGACACGCCTCCACGCTGGAATCAACAGCCTCTTATCTGACACACACACACACACGCACACATGTACGGGTCTTTTTGACATAAGGACTTCTCACCCTCTAATCCCTGCATTGCAATCTCACTGTGTTCCCTTAGCCCATCTGACAACTTGAAAGAAGTCACGTATACATATCCCTGCATAAGTGACAGCACTAAGTATGTTTGCCCTACTTGCACAGTACATGCACTCACATACAGCCAAGGCAGCCCAGACAGCCTGGCAGAAACAACCTGCAGTGTTACAGTATTATGCAGTTTCCCGCAGAGATGTTGCAAGCTGATACCCTCTGATCGGCTAATTTAGTCTGGACATCCCTCTGTGCTTTAACACTATGATCATGTGATCTGCTCCTCTCTGGTCTGTTGCACCCCAACAGGAGGGTGTTGATCTCCTGTTGGGGTGCACCACATGGACCAAACAAGAAAACAACACGAATGCCAGAAAAACACGATGTGACTTGGTAAATTTGTGGTCTCTTCTTCAAACTTACAGGATATTGTTTAAGTGGCTAATCCCTCATGGGGACAACGGATGCCTAAATATAGCGTAAATGATTACACGATTACACGATGAGAACTGTTTCTCAGGCTTTACATTATATAACAGCAATTTTATTTAAAAAAAAATTTTAATAAAAGGGACGAAAACATAAGGAAAAGAAGGGAAAGACACTGTTCTGACAGTTTAATTGGTTGGGAAAATGCTAAACCATCAGGAACTTCAACTGCTTCACCAGCCAAGACCTGATACATATCTGTTAAAGTTTCCTACCAGGTGTTACAGGGAATTGAGATCAGGGTATTTCCCAATGATTTAAAGAAAAATCTGTTCCTGATTCAGAGGAAAAATACCTGCAAGACGCCAAGATTTTTAGTGTGTGTGTGTTTATGGTGTGCGCTCGTGAGTGGCCAGCAATGCTTTAAAAAACTAACACAGACAGGGCAAAAGACTGTCCAATCAACCTCTCTGACATCACAGGAAACCCTAATTTCTGTAGAAAACTACAGGAAACTGTAGAATTCATCAGCAAACTGATAAAGATGCAACTGTAAATTGAAAAAGTACATTAATATACATGGTTTTATCAAAGGTATACTGATTGGTCTGCTAGAGTGAATATTAAATATTACACCAGTTTATTGTTGCAAAATAAGACCAAAAAAAACTAAAAGACTTAAAGAAAAAGGGGGATTTCGCACGGTGTGCCAAATGAACCCTGAGAGTTATGTTCCAAAATATTCCGATGACGAGCAAACTGGCAGATTCCTGTAAGTTCTGGGTCCAAGATACGGAGAAATAGAGTGCTTAGAGCGCGTTTATGCTGCTAAAAACATTAACAGATGTTTTGTTTTAAAACCAGATGATGCATCCATGTCAAAATGTTTTAATACAAGGAATGTAAGTGGTGGGTACTAAGTAATTTCAATATCTGAACTCCGAGACTGGACATTTCTCTGCATTACCCGATAGAGATGCACGTGAGAATGCAAATGATTGGATTAGACATTAAACAGTCTTTAACCTGCCAGCCTCCTCATAAAAATCAGCGTGATGTTGGAATGCATTGATGTGCGAACAGCTAATACGCCCCTGGCACTGTGTGTCCTGCATCCTGCATAAACTACACAGGTGGCTACTTTCACCTAAATCACATTCCCAGAGGTGCGATCGCAGCTAAAGTGGACTGTTTCCTGTTGTGTGCTACATGCAACTATCCAGCCTCATCCCAGGTTAATTTAGACAGAAAAGCTTTCATTAAAACAAATTCTATCACAACACGGCATCATGTTTTTGCTCTAATCATGCAGTCCTTTCAAGCAGCCTAACCGTGCAACAAACTTTTGATCCAAGTCCACCGGACTGTGTTGTTGACCCCATTTGAATTTCTTCAAATAAACCTTAGAGTCCTGACCCGAATTTTGAAGAAAGTTGCAACTCGAGAAAGGAAAACCAGGACACGTAAATCCTAATTAGCCCTTAGCTGAGTGAATGAGCTGGTTTGTGTCTAGATACTTAAAGACCTCATCGTGTGTGCGTGCATGAAAAAGAGCCGGTACGTTCCATTAAGACCCCCCACAGGCTGGAAACATTCTCCTGCAAAGAATATATCCCCCTCATACCCATACGCACCTACACATCTAATAAACACAAATGCACAAAGGCCCACACATGCCTCACTTAGGCGCACAAACCAAAACCTCGCCAAGACCTTTACCCCAGCTTGTTATGGTTAGCCAGCAAAAGAGAGCGCGAGAGAGGGAGCGGAACAGAGAACGAGCATCTGTTGTGAATAAGAATGGATGAAACGAGAAGAAACAGAAGGCAGAGAAAAGTCACGACTAATCTGATCATTTCAAAAAGGCATTCGCACCTAAACAGCGCCTGTCTTTGCTTTATACTGTGGTCTCTCGCTCGTCCTTTGCTCGTCGTTCTTTGCTTGACTACCTGACTCACTCGGAGACCCCCATTCTTTCCTCATATTACGGTGGTCTTTGGTTTCCCCTCCATCACCACTCTACATATTGCAGTAACCAGGGCCATGTGTGCACGTGTGTGTATTGTAATGCTACCTAGTTGCAGCAGAAGCAGTGGGTTCAGCAGAAAATGAGGTGAGACACGTGATGCCGTATGTTGGTTCGCTGAACATATTCTGCTGGGCGAAATGTTATTTATGGGATTTATGATGTTTCGGTTTACCTTGTCGTACAGGTGGAACACACACTGATGGGTTTTTTTTTTTTTCTTTTATCTCATTCGTAGACAAACAGACCCATTCATGGGACCTCTGGGTGTGTGTGCCTGTGCTGTATGCTCATGAATGTTAACAATAGGTGCCATCTCATCCTGCCACTCACTGTGCACTATTGTCCCAACTCTCTGTGTTGATGTGTACACTGTGCAGCCAGGCACAGACACTGTTGGTCATGCTTCATCTCCCCTCCCCTGCATTGTGTCCTCAGTGTTTTTCCTTGACAATTTTTTTGTACTCCCTTACTATCCTACACATTTTCCATTCACACGATCCCCTCAGATTAAAAGCAGGATGGGTTTTAAATATGGCACCCCCCCCTTCCGACATCAGCCTCTACGATTCAGTCACTTGATCCAATCTTGATCCAAAGCTAATGAGAGGAAATCTGAGGATAATGAGCGGAACTTCTGGTGTAAAGTTCTTCGCTCTAAAGTGTTAATCTGCAACAGCATGCCATGAACAAAGAATCTCATTATACCTGGAATAATCCCAATTCCAGGAGCTAATGAGTGAAACTTGGACATGCCAGCTTCAAGATGACCAAACAGGCTATAAATAATGATATTCAGCATTTCAACTGCCTAAAAAACAAAGAGCGAGGCATAATTCATCACCCCTTAAACATGCTCAAGTTACAGGACTGATTTCTTACAACAAAGCTTACAGTCTAATACCGCACGAATGCTCAAAGGCATAAAGCAGGACTCTTATAAAGCTGTATTCATTGAATATAGTTTTAAATGAAATGATTAGCAACCAACAATGGATTCCTTTGTTGTTCAAACCGTAAACACAGATCCAGTGAAGTCACATGAAAAAAAATAATAATAAAAATCGGGGGATACAGTGGAAAGGTTACCGCTGGCCACAACGGAAGGGTTTTAAATTAAGAAAGAAAACAGTAGCTTTGCTGTAGGGAACAAGCTGTTGTTTGGTTTACATGTTTATTTTCATTAGCTGTAATAAATCGCTCGCTTTTTCCTTCTTTTTGATTTGTGCCATCTGTTCGTGAGTTGAAGACTCGAGGAAACAGAATCAAAATATCACGATTTTAAGCTCCCTTTAATTTCGTAATTGGTTTAGCACACAGTGGTCCAATCAATTCAACACAAGCTGTCTGTACTGAGAGTTCAAAGGTCGGAAATAACTATAGTTAAGCTGCACGGAAACATTTGGTTTAAGGACACAGCATGTCTGTTCAATTTTTGAAAAACAAGTGTCACTCTGTTCAACTGCTTTGTGCATTTCGACTGATTAGGTATTACCAACAACGACTGATTTGAAACCTGAATATCAAGCATCGGCATCCTGTCTGCCTTGAAAAGACCGAACGGTTTTTGAATGTTTATAATCTTTTCACGCGATGTAAATAATATTCAGTATGTAAAAATGTTCTACTCTTTTACATCGTCGTCTCTTCTGTGCAAAGCACACCAATATAGCACGGACAGTACAGTTCCCAAAAACCAGGTGCTGCCCCTCGGCAGGTTTCCCAAAGTTGACCAATGAAAAAAGCTGGATTTTTTTGTAACTAGTATCATGCAAAGCTACTTTACTAATTCAGCATAATAGATCCTCTGTGCCACTGAAATGAATGCCAGATCAAGTGTGCATAATCACTTGTGTTTAGCAGTACTTTATAACGTGAGCGTCACATTGCTTTAAAGCCCATGCTTTTTTTCTACCTATCCGTGTGTACGTTACGTTTGTGTGTACATGGCGATAGGATATTTCTGTTTAAAAGGCTGCAGTCTTAATATAGCACAAATCCACCTGCCTCTCTGTTAACACATCGTAAACAGGTGAGACAGAATGGAAATGATCCATTCCTGAAGTGTACACTCCTCAGACCATTAAATCTTATTTAATGTCCCTTCAACTGAATGAGTTGCACGTTCAGTGCCGGGGGGGGGGGACAAAAACATGCGCTGCTGAGAAAGTCTCTGAAGCTTTAAAGAAGAAAGAAACATCCCATATACTGTGGAAGGATCATCAATAAAATCCCTTCTAAATCCGACTAAAATACCAACAGACGCTACCGGCAGGAGTTCATTACAAGAAACCTAATATCCACGTCTGCGTGTTTATATGTAGTGTATGTTGGCGTGTGCCATTCCTCCATTCTATAACATGTAAATGCCACATAATGCCGTGACTGCAGTAGCTGATAATAACAGAGGGTTGGGGTCAGCGTTAGAGAAAGGACTCTGACCGTCCCAGAAAAAAATCTATGACATAATCTGTGAGGACTATCACTTTACACGCCATTAAAACTAGGCCTCCACTATTAACGCCTAAGCTGAACTTCAGCACTTCTCCAGTTTCACTTTAAAAATCAGCAGCCATCAGCATCCAATCACATGACAGCACTTTGTGTGTCTTAACACACTGCAGTAAACAAAAAGGATGGCCTGTTAAGGCATTCAGCTAGAAAATAATGTGGTTAGGAAAAAAAAAAGTTCCTTTATTTAGAAAGTGAGCAAGTACAGTATTAAATTGCCACAACTAATAAGATGAAATAGAGTCCAATGGAAGGCTGTAAAAACGTAGCTAGTTCCATTTTCTTCAAAAACTTCTTCAAAACAACCTTTCTGACTTTGCTCTACTGGTCTCAGTAGCAACACCAACTATCATCTTTGACACATGCTCATATGATGTAATTTGAAATAACTTTAAACTGACCATCTGCATGTATTTAATACTGGAGTCTTGGACTATGCTAAAAATAAGGAAAAGCCTAACAGGTCCACTAAACAATTACTTGTTACTTTCAACTAACAATTTATTTCTTTGAGCTATGTATTTCAATCTATTTTTAAGAATTAGCTTATCTAGTTCATGACTACTTGACATTTTGTATTTTTTAATGTAAATGTAATGTCAGAATTCATTTTTTAATGAGTAAAGCACATCCATGCGCACCCTTGGGAACTGCAGAAGTATCCCAAGTACTCCAGTACCTCCAGTCAGGAATTATTACAATTTATCTGCCATACAGCGTCAGGCACTTCTACTGACACGCAGCAAAGAATCATGAAAGACACAGATGAAGACGAGAAGTATTTTTAGGGAATATTTTTTGACTTCATGATGACAACCTCTTCAAGGCTTGTCATCTCGTATGTTCACCTCTTTGTTACTTTAGTATTTGTAGATTTTACAGGGTTTTTTTCCCTTCTCACACACATTCCTACAGCAGTCAGACAAACTGACTACTGTAGGAATCACACTGGTGCCATGCACCAAAAGGCCACATGGATGACCTGATACTTTCTTCTACTTTCGTGGGCTCCCCTTATTTTTTAAACACATACCAGTTGTTTTTTTTGTTTTTGTTTTTACATAAATCATAATTTTGGGTCACAAACAGAGAGGAGAGTAAAAGCATGTACTTAAAACTGTGCGCTGAATATTTAAAGAGCTCAGTATTTATACTCTGTCAGTCTAACAACCACTTTAGTCAGAAGAACCAACTGGGTGTTTACATGAATATAGTGTTGCTGCAGCACAAACACACACCGACTCCAAGGACACTGCACACTATGTCAATGATGTGTTTGTGCGCTTGTGCCGTTTCAGACTCCTCCACAAGCCCGCAAGGCTGTCAACAGATTAACAGAAACACCGAAGGCGCACACATGCACACAAAGAACTACTAAAGGAAATGCACAGCCGAGAAGAAACCATATGCATGCGTGCATAAATACACAAACACGCACACACACACCACTTCACAACTCTCTCTATACAATAAACATAAAAGGAGGATTAGCTCATGTAAACACAGAAAGAGAGTGGGAAAAGAGATGTGAGGAAATGAGACAAAAGAAATGGCTGGAAATGGAAGTGAATGCAAAAGAACATCTGCATTTTCCCCTTTTTTTCTCCCAGCTACATCTCTCTGCTGTCTTTCAGTCTCCCCCTGCCCTTTTCCTCACATAGCAATAGCCCATATTTCCTCTGCAGCTGGTTGGTTAAAGCGAGGGGAGAGCAACCCATTTAGGCTCCATCCTTGACCGGGGTAACCAGAGAAGTTGAACAGATACAGGCTACCAACAGAGCCATGCAATAAAAACTGAAGTAATCTGTGAGAGACAACTGGACGAGATCCAGTATGACCTACAGCCAAGTGTTCGTGTTTATGCGTGCGCGCGTGTGTGTGTTTATGTGCGTTTCTCTGTGGGTCTGTCTGACGAGTTTTGTTACATGCAGGTTTTAGGGTTAATTTGTTCCAGATGTGAGTCCATTACTGCCAAAGTGCACAGTCTTACAAGACATTAGCCTAGTTTTTCCTTGTACTTTCTTCAAGTAGCCCTCTGAGATGCACACACGCAGACATTTGATTTGAATCAAACTGATTTAAACACGTGTTTGAGAAGACACCCATCTTTCTTGACTTTTCGCATCCTTTCCTTTTATACATTTACAGATGCAACCGCGCTGAAACCGAGCGCGCACAACAAACAAAGCAGACAGCGAGGAAGAGGCGTGACAGCAGAAGCAAGGATGGAAGTGAGGTTACAGGAAGAGGAAATGGGCATATTTGTCCTCTGAAGTGTTTCCTGTTAGGCCAACACACAATGCAGAGATATTCCATACAGTGAGCAACAGCGTTTGTACACTGGGATAATAACGTTTCTCAGGGAACTAGGAAATTGGACAAGACTGTGAAGCCCCCCCCAAAAAAATGATTTCAAAAACAGTGCGCTTTCCTTGACAGCTACACTCCGGCCAACTGTGAAAACAAAACATGAGAGAGATGGAGAAAAATCTAGAGAGGCAGAAATGGAGATTGGATTATATGACAATGATGCAATAACCGTGTGCACGTGCGCACACACAAACACACACTCGTGGTGTAGGGTTACTGCAGAGGTGCCTGTCTGTCTCTCTAAAGCCTCAGTGAGAGACAGAGATGTCAATGTCACAAGGCCTGAGTCAGTCTAACGCTTACATCAACTAGAAAAACACACTGCCTTTGTCAAGCAAAATGAGGCTTGTGCTGTTGTTGTTGTTGTTGCATGAAAACACTGTTTTTCTGGTTTAGATTCTGCTTGTATTTGGAAAGAATTAGAGGACAGAGTAGTGGGAAGGCATTCAAAGGTGCTAAGATGTAGAGAGGAATGGGGAAATTAAAGGGAAAGAAAAGGGGGCGGAGTATAGAGAAGGAGGGCTGATGGGAGCAGAGCAGAAGAGGAGACGAGGAATGGAAGAGGAGAGAAAAGCAGGAGGAGGAGACGGGGGTTTTAAGGATGATCAAGAGAAGAGAAAGAGGAAAAGTAGAAAGAAGGGAAGATGATAAAAGGAAAGAACGAGAGGACATGCTGGATTTGCAGAGAGACGAGAGGAGTGGGAGGGAAGATGTGCACATAATGAGCTGTCAATTGAGACAAAAGCAGACTTGTATAACTTCATAATGAGTCTCATTCTCAGGATACATAAGTGTAATAATGGCAACGAGGCCTCGTTAATGAGACTACTACAAAAATGTGCGCACAATATAACAAACTTTGCCTAAAGTGAACTATTATATCAAGATAACTCCGATTAAAACTTTAACAAAGACACTTATGCAAAAGGAGAAAAATCAAAAGGTTTATTCATAGAGTGACAGCCAGAATCAGTAGTTCTTACCACTAACATTGTTTAAAATAATGAGGCATCAAATAGCTTCATTTTTAAAGCTAGAAATGTTTCCTTTTCCCCCCCTCAGAGGCCCAGAGCAAGCTCTTAATGTATTTTAAAATTCTAATTAAGACATTTTAGAAAGTTATTACCAATATAAAGATCCCAACTGTTCTTTTTCACATTGCCACAGCCAGACTACGAACAACAGTGGGCATAAAACCTGTATGTATCACTAACATTACAGTACAAACCACTTTGTAATATTGACTCTAAAAATGAAGAAAGCAGGACTTTGTGACATTTGCCCCTCATAGAGTCTCTTTTTTAGAGCAAGAAGGCTGAATTTCAATCACGTTACCCTGATTCAAATGAACTGGGGCAAAGTAGGGACTCAAACTGGTGGAAGGATCTAAAATACAATAAATAAATAAAATAAACAATTAAAAAATTGTTGGGAATCCAACAAAGACCTGACACAGGACTTGAGAGGTGGATCTGGACCTTCAGTTGATTTCCTTACTGGAGCCTGGATGGAAGGTGGCTGTCAAGAAGCCATTTGTAAGGAAAGGACACACTGAGAAAGGCTGAGGTTTGTACATTACACTGAAAATCTGTAGCAACTGGTCCTATGGAGTGATCACTCCAAATTTAAAAGTTCTGCTTCGAATTGTCATCAACATCTATGGAGGTGGTCAGGATAAAGCTACAACATAGCGTTTTTACAGCCATCTGTAAAACACAATGAAGGCTCTGTCATGGGTGGAGCTGTATTTTAGCCAGTGGTGTTGGGGATCTTGTCAAAATTGGTGGAAGTATGAATGCAGAAAAGTAGTTTCAGGTTTTGAACCACAATGCAACAACTTCTGGAAAATATCTGATTGCAAACAGCTTTACTGATTAGTAGATCAATGATTCCAAACACTGCAGTTAAAGCATACCTGGATAGAAAAACACACAATGGAAGACTGTCGGTCAGAGATCAGTCTCCCCAGAGCCTGGACCTCAACATTACTGACGCAGGGGATCATGCTGACAGAGAACGGCACAAAAAAGGCAACCAACATCCAAAGAAGAGTTTTGAATGTCCTTCACGAAGAAGCCTGAAGAACTATTCCTGAAGACTACTTAAAGAAATGACAAGAAAGTTTATCTAAGAGAAAATAAAGGTGGTCATTCCAAATATTAACTCTAAAACTTGTTATATTTTCATGCGTGTTTGCAAGCTTCGATGAAATGCTTCCTTTTTTTTGTCCAAGACGACATGTTTTACTTTACCTACTTTATTATCCCACAGAAGCAGAGCTTATCTTATGAATCACTTTGGGTCCCAGCCTATAGTAAAAGAAGTTAGCCTGTTATTTCAGCTGCTTCTTTTTGCTGCGATGGTTGGCAGACTCTTCTGTTATGTGGCGAGAAACTGGATAATTACAATAATGTACAGCTCTGCTGCCTCTGAAAGGAAACACTATAATTAATCATAAAGTGCATCTGGCTACAATTAACTTTACAAAGAGCTGTATAATAAGCCAGCTTTTATCACCACTGACTGGTAAAAGTACTGCAACTGTAACACAGACTTTCACTGTGTCTGTAACCTGAATTCGGTGCAGTATGAAAGATGTCCAACCTTCTTCCTTTGGAACAATGACAACAATAAGCTATGACAATATGAGTTTTAAGCCTGGGGTAGAACAATTGTAGCCTAAAATAGAATTAAGGGTTGGACTAAGGTGAAAGAGACGCTAATGCTCCTCTTGTCTATTCTTTCCTCTATTCTAGTCAAAAAAGAAAGAAAATATGAATGCATTTATTTATGAAGATGATAAGGGGTAAGCGGGAGACCATATCTTGGACGGACTTTGCAAAACGCATTTGAACAACTGCATCTTGTTTCTTGGCCAGCTATGAACTCATTAGCTAACAGTATGCAGGAGTATAACTCAGTATTTCCTGGCTCTTTTCACTACTTTAACAGGTGGGGTATGTAAGAATGGGCTGCCATAAATAACTGTAAGAATTTAAAGAAAACCTAAGTGCTGCTTATTAGACTCATTAAATATGACAATGTGGTAAAAAGTAAAAGTATATATCATAAAAATCTTAAAGTGTAACAGCATATTAAGTAAATTACATACATAAAGTGAAAAAGACCAGATGCATATACAAAACATGCACGCTGGGAAAAAAATGTTTAGCTTTATTTTAATCACATATGCATTTTTTTTCATCCATCCAGATTACATATACACAAACTGAACGAGCAGAAAAGCAATAGGAGCGCACTGCCAACAGAAATCCCTCTTCTAGACTCGCTGGCTGAGATAAAAACAAAAGAGCATGAGCGCGTGCGCACATACACACACGTTACATCAGCTGCTGGAGGTTTAATAGAGGTCAGAAAAACAGGGTTGAAGTCAGAGAGGAGAAAAAAAGTAGGTAAGAAAGTTCCAGTCGGGCAAAAACAGAGCAAGAGCCAAGCATGAATTCATACGCAGTGCAGCACACGCAAAACATGCATGGATGCACGCTAAAGGAAGCGCTGCACAGTCAGGATGTTTGCATTGATAAATCCATCTGGTTTTTGATAAGACAGCTTGGCCATAACAAGCTGTCTGTTCAAGCAACATTTTGACACATATGACCCTTTATGTGACGACTGGTGACCATTCAGTCCCGGAGAGAGAAGGGAAACGTGTGCGCCAAGATACGACCCATCAGAACCGGAACTTCAAAACGACTCCCCACACCTGCCGGTAATAAGTGCCATGCCGACGCGTGAAGCAGCATCGCCGTTCATGAATGTTGTGGTGTGCAATCCAGAGTAAATCATTAATTTCTCTGATAAAAACACGAACAACACCCACGCATTTATCTCAGACATGTTCAGACATGCTCTCACTGCATGAAGAACTCAACTGGCATTTGTGAAAATATTATGTCAGCCTAGAGATATTGACATCCACTACAGATCTCTTAGTGTATCGCGGGTACGGGGGATTAAACTTGTGGGCCTACTTTGCTGCTTGAACTCCCGCCATCTGGAAACATTACTGACATGGTTCCCCCACTGAGCAGGGAATGCGAAACCTCGCCCAGCCGCACTGTCCCACCCGAGGAGCGACGCATGCCACACATTTCGATATGTAGAACATTTTAAGCTTCTTCTCATGATATTTATACTTCTCAAAGCTTATTTCTGCGACTGTAGAGGGAACCATACCCCCCCCAAACCTGAAGAGCTGGGGCCAAGCAAAGCTTCCTCGTTACATTAGACAACAACATTAGTCACGTGTTTCATGTGGCAGCATTGTGACTTGTTGACTGCAAACTTGATCGATGAACAATGCACAGGTGTATAAATCTTGTACCATTAAAACTTTCCCTACTATGTTGACATAGTTTATTGACAGCAGCTATTGAAACTCTGCACAATGCATTGTTATTATCTAGATTTATTTCAATACACATAAAAAATACTTCTTGAAACGTTGCAGAACGCCAGAACCTGAGGTGCAAATGCACACGTGCCTGACGGGTCTTCGCATGTCTGAAAGCGAGCTTATCAACTGGCAGTTATTTATTTAGTATCAATCGTACACAAGGCATCTACCCAATAGGTGCCACTGGTGGTGCTATCAAACAGGCGGGTTTGTGTTGTGGGAGTGAGTCAAATGCATAATCTCTCTGAAGCAAGAGATGGCGTTGTTAAAAAAAGAAAAAGGCAGATGAGAAAGCAGAAGCAGCACACGCACAAAAACAGAGGGAACCAACTGTTTTAACAGAACATGCAAATAATGGAACAGACTAGAGTGGATTAGTGAACACAAAAAAACCCAAACCATTTGCCAAACCACTCCGGGGTCAGATGGTGATGAAGATAATTGATGAGGGATTGGCATGTGCGCTCACAGTCACCACAGATCATCAAATATGATTCACGCTCTGTGCGTTTTCCCCTGTGTTTGTGTTCCATCATCACTCTGAAAGTCTCCCCCAGCAGACACCTCAAGTGACCCAAACGTTGACCCTAAAATCTGACCCCGGGCCTCTCTGCTCAATGGGACCCTCAATCTCTCTCCTTGAGTAGGTGCATGTGTGTGTTTGCAAGCATGCCAGAGTGTGAATGCTCATATTGTGCTCTCTGTTTGTACATGTATTTAAGTGTATAGCTCTTTGTGTGTGCTGTGTTGGGTGGAGGGGGTTCTGTTTTTTTGTTTTTTTTAATGCAAGTAGAAAATCATCAGTTAGTGTATGTGTAGTGCAATGTATGAACTGCAGTTACACAAATGCATAATTGATTATAACAGGACTTTCCCACTGACTTTTATAAATTATTCAAATAAAATCTCAAAGCATTTAATCAGTGGCATAAAAGCAGCATAAATTGATTGCTAATTGTTTGTTGCGGCCCAAAATGACCAAAAATGGAAGCACAAGAGTCTTCTATCACAGCAGAGTACCAGAGATGCTCTTTGGTTTACATATCCAAAGGCTGGTTTTAAAAACACTACTCCTCTCAAGAACAGAGCGGCTGTCTGTTCAGGCAACCCAGCAGTATTACTGTGGCTCATCTTCTCTGTTTTCACATGTGATTTCTCAGGCTGTTAATCAAAATGTGACAATGAGCTGTTTTTAATATTTCAAATGGCATCCTTTTCAGAAAAAGCTGTCTCTCGCTGATGTACTATGATCACAGAGTAAAGAGCTCTGGAGATGAAAGCTTCTTAGATTTATTTTAGATATTAAAAAAAAAACAAAAAAAAAAACAAAAGT
>VOQK01042301.1:53361-64594 GCA_015052645.1 Benitochromis conjunctus | reverse complement strand
TTAATAAAAAAAAAAAAAAAAAAAAAAAAAATAGAAAAAAAAAAAAAAAAAAAAAAAAAAAAAATCAACTGAATGCAGCAATCCTAGATGTCTTTTGTAATTTTTTTTTGTCTTCCTCTTTGCAATGTTTTAAAATAACAACCCACAGTTTCTACAAGGCCCTTTTGTGGAGGGCTCAGGGAAGCCCCAGGTGAGAGGAAGGGGCTCTCTCTTTAAAACTGGGGAGGGAAGGGATGAAAGGCAGTCAACAGAGGAGGGGTGCAAGCACTGCAATGAGGCGATAACCGTCAAATCAACACGTAACTCCATCCTGCTGCCAACATCCAGACTGGGATGACCACAACATGGAATGACTGGAGATCTATCAGACCAATATGGCCTCTCAAAAGATGACAGAATGTGCCTGGACTCCAAAGCTTGATTTTTAGGTCTGGTGACGTTTCTGTAAGACCAGGCTGAAGCCTCCGCAGCTGCCTGAACAAAGGACTTCCAGGAGAGGTTGCAGGCCTCTATTGTAAGGCCAAATTGATGGCTAGGTAGGCCTAGGCCTGGCCTAGCCTGGCCCAGCTTGGTCTGCTTCTGTCCTTGTCCCTGGAAATAAAAAGAGATGGAAAACTATGAAGTGAAACTGTTTTATTTATAGGTATGAGTTGACATTTCAGAATTCAACATATCTGGCTGCCTGCCAAAGTGGCTGATAAGAACACACAAGCTGTCCGATATTTTTTTTTTTTTTTATTGTGTTTGATTGCAGGAAATTGAAAGCAATTTCAAATCCTTGTTTTGTTTTTTTTCCTTAAATCAGGACTATCCGGCTGATTTCTATCTGGATGTGTTTTTATTCTCCGACTCAGACAGGAGTCCAAAAATCCTCATCCATCTAGCAACTTTGCATGATTAAAATGATCATCATTTAACTTATAGTGGACCTTGGCACACCCTTTAATTCTTCATGTCTGACACAAGCCATCAAAGCTCATCTTTTGTTTCCAAGGTCACCCACACTCTGTGCTCTATGGAAACTGGGCCAGATATCTACCAGCGACACCTCAGGTCCCAAAGACCATGTCAACAGACGACAACCAATGGCTGTACTAGACTGGACTGACAACGTCAGAAGAGGACACAAAGCAGCCAAACGGCGCCTGTAAATCTCTAATATTCCCAGGCAAGAAAGTAAACATGAGTCACTTATGTGGTTATTGTTCTTGTTATGAACCGCCTGGCTAATAAAATGAGAGTGAATAAAGAACTGGGTTTGAACTGGTGAGTGAATGTTCACGGTACTTCACCCGCTGTCAGGAGTAATTACTTCAGAAAAGACTTTTAAAACACTCAGTCAGGCTTTAGTTTGATATTTTTTCAGTTCACTTTCAGTTGAGCTCAGCACAATTTTTTTTTTTTTTAAATCTCTAATTTAAGCATGTTAACCAGATGGAGATCTGCATCCCACACCAGTCTCTCCCTCCCAGCTGCCCCTCCATAGTTAAAGCTGTGAAGAGATGTAGCAGAGACTGTGTCTAATTGCTCCATGTTCCAAATTTAGCCCAAGTCAGCACAGCCTGACTGACCCCGAGGTTAGACTGCTCGGTAGCAATTCAGCAGATTAACATGAGAGATGAGGGGCACTCAGAGTGACACAGACACAACTGCTTCACAGAAATGCATATCTGAGGACAGTACACAATATATTCATATGCATTTTGCGTTAGAGGAAACATAATAACTAAGTACCACGTTCAGAATTTGCAAGTCGGCTTACATAACGTCCTACAGACACCTTCTACTCGGTTATCACAGTGGCACTGGCACAAAGAACGAGCGGCTGCTTTCATGTGTGAAGTTAGAAACAATTCACTATAAACTTATTCAAGCTTGAAAACAACCCAAAGCGAGTTTTCACAAGTTTGACACTGATGCACAAAGAAACACGCAGAGGAATTGTCCCAGTTTGTGGCCATTAAATTTACATATGCGCTATTCTTAAGGTGATATTTTTAAGTCACATTTGTGTTTCATTTAGTCCCAGAAGCTATTTTTTTATTGTCTCAATTCAGGGAAATACTTAAAAGACAACCACTGAGAAGGTCATAGAACAGATGCACCTGAAAGCTATGATCGTACTGCTTATTTGAACCCTTTCTAATAAAGAAATCTGCCCCGTACACCTACGTTACACCTATAACCATAACGACACAAATCTGTAAGCAAATGTTAAAATTCTCATGAAATAATACCACACATCATTAAGCCTTACACACATTCTGCCCTAAGAGAAGCCCTTTACTCAGGCAGATGTGTTAGGTTGCAGTCTAGGTGTGAGTGGTTACGCAGCAGTCAACGATGCCAATAAAGTGACAGCAACTAAAGAGAAATAGAAGGTTGAGTTTACTATGAAGGACTTTTATGAAAGACTTTTAACAGTCAGAAAAACGTTGATACAGTCAGACCTAAACTTCAGTGCTTACAATAAGTATTGTGGATTACTGCATCACTGGTGTCCCCCAAGTACCAATTTGAAGTGTCCCTTTAATAACCTCATGCTTTTATATTTATGTGTTTCTTTTGCACCGCTGCTAAAGAAAAATCTGTGTAAAGTATTTACACAATATTAATTTATGTACCGTAGAAGCAAATTCTATTTTGGAAATTACAAGCTTAGGTAAAAAAAAAATGGCCCTAGTGCTCTCAAAGAACACAAAACAACAAAGATTATTATTTTTTCTCAATATTTTTCGAAATAAATGAGTGTCAGCTTATTTACAAAACATGGCATATCTTGTCAAAGACATCTAGTGGCCCAAATTGGGCCCCAAAACGGAATGATTCTGGTCCACGAGCCACATGTTTGATACCACTTGCCTAAGCAAAACTCTATGATCTAAACTTATTTTTTCGAGTCGAATTATAAGGTTGGCACTCAAACAGGAAGACGCACCAACATTATTATTAATATATAAAGGATTTGTTATCGGTGATATCAGCACATCATCAGTAAATGAACTCCGGCGATTGCGAGCGGATCATAAACGCCTGATGTGTGCACAGGAGCAAATCAAACTTGGCTGGCTTTCGCTCAGTGGTCTTTATATTGCTATGGTATGATGTATGACAACAGCAGTGCTGCACTCGTGAGAATTGTAAGCCTTGCCACTGAGCAGAGTGGAAATGCAGTGGGCTTAATTAAAGCTGCAGAGCAACCCCGTGCAGTGACGGCTTCACCGCTGCCTGTTGAGGAACTCCAGAAAACGAGGCTGTGTCGACAAGTTTGTCTACAGGCAAAAACAAAGACACGAGCAACGACTCTGCAGAAAGCATTGCGATGCAAAAACAAAGGCGAAGCATTACCTATGACATCGGTGTGGTCTGTGCTGGTGCCGCAGAAATATGAAGGGGGGAAAAACTTGATTAGGAGGCTTTTTACTCCTCTGCAGAGGGGTCTGCTCTACGCACAGCACAAGTGTCAGTGTGGTGCGTCACATTAAAGCCACAGTTGGTTGAGGGAAAACACAAAATAAGAGCGATTTGCACAAAACACAACAAATATCCCCTCAAATTAAAAAGGTCCAATCAGTGGCGAGACGAGCGGTGCGTGCAGAGAGCCCCAAGCCGATAGACAGACACCTCCCACAGGACAGAGATGACAAGTTCGCCCGCTGCTGTCGCGGAGGCTGTGGTACTACTTTTTTCTCCGTGTTGTCTGCGTCCGGCTTCCAAAAACAAAACAAAAAAAACGATAACAGCCTCACTTAAAGGTAATGTATCCCGACCCGTGTCGGCACCCGGTCCGCTCGTGCAGCCTCCGTGTCGCTCCTCCGGACTCGTACTTTGCTATAAATCCGCTGCGGTCCACAGTGATTCCCCGTTTTCAAGCCATCAGACAGCGGATCCGTCTGCTTTGGGATCTTCTCCAGCGATGACTCGTCAAAGCGACTGCTGTGCTTTCACGCAGCAGACCAGCATCAATCCACCGCTGTGAGCGTGGATGCTGAAGCGGTATAAGGCCGCCTTTCAAAATAAAATCAAACACTCTTAATAAGCACGTACTGAAACTCACAAGCTTCCTATATACCTCTTCTAAGCGTGTTCAGTCGTGAAAGAGCTATTGTTGAGTACAAACTCGTGCAGCCCTCACCTGATTCTGTTTTCCTGAGGTTCTTGAAGCATATATGTTGATGTGATGGAGATCCAGCTGTGCCCCTCCTGGATCTACTGGGACACCTTCACAAATAGTAAGCACGGTAAGCTCTCAGTGCCAGTAGCATTCTTATAGAAAAGTTATAATATAATGTGGGATGTATTATTCAGTCATTAGAAATAAGAAACACATGTTAATTATTTTAATATGTAGGGAAAAATGGATCAGAACTTGATTTCACTTTTTTCACTTTAAAGTTAATAATTGTCTAACAATTAATAATTGTCGTTATTAAAAAGTAAGCAAATTCAGTTTCTGTTTTAGTCTCTCAAATTCCTTGCCAAGCAAAGAGAAAACGTTCTTCAGCAGAATCGTTGATCTTATTTTGACAAGTCAAGCCGGAAACGGTTTTATTTCCTGCTGAGGTGATTTACAACAGCTGCCGGAGGCAAACCCGTGCATAATGAGCCACCAGACAGCAGCAGTGTGAACCAACACACCCCGCTCATCGTGCTTTTATGCCTTTTGTTTTTAACACGTGCTTTGCCATTTTTTATTTAGACTGATAATTGTTGAGACTGTTCAACGACAGCCCGACATCTTTTCTTAAACAATGACTAATTTACCCTGAAAGAAAGAGACTTGTACTCCAGCAGCAGGCCCACACTGTGCTCACGTTTTCGGGGTTTTTTTTTCTTTTTTTTTAAACAAAATTTCTAATCTTCATTAATTAGGAAACACAATTCACGATTGCTGCTTCCTCCAGATTGTCAAACAAATGTTATTTTAGTATAGCAACTGTTGTGAAAATGCCACACACACATAAAAATCTGAACTGGATTGTAAAAACTGCTGACTAATTTTTACAGTCATCACAAACAGCTTTCATCTAAAGTTAAAGTTTCCACCATTAATAACAGGATGATTGGCTCTGTGTCGCTGGCGCACGAATATCAGCTGGTAAAGAGTTGAAAAGGATGTGTTCACACCTGTGACTTCTACCTGTGTTTGTTACTGGAACTTGTGGCAAGGCTACAGCAAAAAGTGAGTCATTAATTTGTTTTTTGGAGTCTTCACATGGCCACGTGTAGCTTAATGTTTCAGCAAAACAGGAATGAGTGTCTCAGCGCAGATCAAATTTTTCAAGCTGGGTCTTCGTTCCTGGTGTCTGTGTGTGAGGTGGTGTTCCTTTGCCTGTGTGTGCATGCTGCACATTTTTATCCTGCGCTTTCCTTTAGGCAATGAAAGGAATATTGAGGTTGCAAAAACAGGTTAGCCAAGTACAGAGTAAAGCAGATAAAAGTGTACAAAAGCACTACTGAATGCAGGAAGTGTCCATAAAGATACAGCCTGTGACTCTCAAAATGCAACACGTGCCTTCACAGGAGAACATATTTTGTTCCACAAAGTTACAGGCCACACCAAAGGCATCTGCAGTTCCCCTGAAGCGACAATGCTGGCCATCAATAAACAAACATTTCTATAAGCTCAGGTAGCATCCTGACCCCACTGAGCTATAGTATGCAGCTAATCTCATTTAAAAGGAGTAGTTGGGCATGTATGTATATTTGCTTTCTTGCTGTGAGTTGGCTTAGATGAGTGTCTGCTCATCTGTAATAAAGTTAAGCAAGCCTAGTTAAAGCTTAATATCCTAATGTGTATATCCTAATATAATACATCCCAGAGTACGTCATTATAATTTCAGGCACACAGACAGTTTATGGAGCACATGCATGACCAAGATACTCCAGTCTGCTTTCCCCCCACACAACAGGCTTTACAGACTTAATGTCACTTAATGTTTTTTTATTACTATCTGACTGTTATTGGGGGATATCGATGACATTCTGCTAAAATCTGAATTTGAATTTGTGCAAATTGAAAGAAGAGAAGAAAAGCTTCACACAAATATTTAATGTATAGTCGCAAGAGAGCTCTCAATTGTCTCAGATTTAGTCAAGGAAATGAGTAAGCATATCACAACATGTCAAAATAGTCTTTTCACCTTTGACTATCACGTTTCTAATTCCAGTACGGTTGTTTATGCTTTTCAAGCATAACCTGCAGAGAACTGAAAGCTTCTCCTTTCGCTACCATTGCAGTCATTTCACAGGAAGTCACTTTGGTTTGCATTGTAAAACCTGGAATCCAGTTTGCCTGGAATCCATTATCTAAAGAATTGGACTCATTGAAACTTTTTAATTGTTGTTCAGCGTGCAGGCAGTGACAGGATAGCTACAGTCGTGGAACAAAGAAAGCACAACCTCTGTCAAGTCTAAGGTTTTACATATCAGGACATAACAAAAATAAATCTGGTCCTCAGCAGGTCTTAAAATTAAGTTAATATAGCCTCAGATGAACAACAAAATATGTAATATTACACTGTCATTATGTGTTCAGCTAAATTTAAGCTAAAATGTATAAACAGTGCAAAATAAGTACACCCTCACTCCTTACTGTTACCATAGGAATTCAAAGGGTAAGCAGGGTAGGAGAGGTTAGGTAATTAAATGCACTTGATTAATTGAATATCAGCAAGTGGGAGTACAGGTATAAAATCAGAAGTTTTGGCAGTTTACTGGTTTTGAGCATTCAGGTGGGTAACGCACAATGCCAGGGAAGAACATCAGCCATGACTTTAGATAAGCAGTTGATAAGCAACCTGGGGAGAGCTATAAGGTTATTTCTGAATATTAAAGCCTGCAGTGAGAAAGATTTTTCACAAGTGGAAAACGTTCACGACAGTTGCCAGTCGTTCCCAGGAGTGGAAGTCCCAAAATATTCTCCCTGAGGTCAGGTAATATGCAATGCTCAGAGAAAATGGGGAAACCCAAGAGCTACATCTCCATAGCATGTTAATGACAGTCCAATGAGAAAAAAAACAGGACATCTATGGCTTGTTTGGAAAGGTTGCAAGGTGAAAGCCTCTTCTCGCTAAAAAGAACTTGGCAGCAGGTTTGCAGCAGGAGAGTAAAGTGGAGATGTTTGGCCATAATAACGCCATATTTAGATAAAGCCAACTGGCAAACATGATGGTGGAGGGCCGATGATTTTGGCTGGACTTGCAGTCACTGATTCGACCATGAGCTTCTTTGTATACCAAAGTATTCTAAAGTCAAATATGAGGCTATTTGTGCGACACGTAAACCTTGGCTGAAACTGGGTGATGTAACAGGACAACGATCCCAAGCACAGAAGTAAATCTACAACAGAATGACCAAACAAAAAGAAAATAATCACGGTGTCGTGATGGTCCAGTCAAAGTTGAGACGTCAACCAGAAATACTGTGGTGGGACGCGAATAAACAAGTGTCTACAAACCTCAATGGACTGAAGCAACATTATAAAGAAGAGTGAGACAAAATTTCTCCACAACAACATGAGAAAGATTGATAAAGATCTAAAGTGGTGCTAAGGGTACAAGTACAGGCTAATAAATCATGGAGCGTACTTTATTTACACACAGTGCTTCTGCATTTTGGTCCAGTATTTGTTAAGCAAATACTGATACAGTGTAATATGTCATGTGTTTCGTTCATCAATGATCGTAATTACCTAATTATAAGACCTGGAAAGGACTAGATTATTTTATTGTCCTGATACGTACAATCGTAGACCTGACAGAGGGTGTACTTTTTTACCATGACTGTACATTCAAGCAGATCATTTTAACTGAAATTCAGTAGCTTAGAGCTTCTCACAGGTTAAGCTTCATTCACTGACAAAGGGTTTTTCTGAAACGCAACACTTCAACCACTTCCTCTTTTGTAATTTCTCTTTATGCCCCAGTAACCTAGATTTATCTAACTTTACTTCAAACACAATGCTACTCCACTCCAGTCCATTTTGCCAGTCCATTTTGCTAACAGCACCCAATCCGGGTGCTGTTAGTTCTATTTAAACGAGTGGCTCTAAATCTGACGTTTAAAAAAAGATGATTGAAGTTATGTTAAAAGCATTAGCAGTTTTCTTTGCATTTATAATAACACTCTTAAAATAACACTCTCACTCATTTTTTAATATTAAAATGACAACATTATTTCATAGTCATCAGGAAATGTGATTGATTAAATTCCAGTTTATTGCTTATTCCATCCTTTGGCTATACTGCCTCCACTACAACAACATTTCATTGTATCCCCAAGTTTTACTGAGGAAAGTGCAACATTTCAGTATTATCTTTCCTTCTATGTGCTAACACATGATAAAACATCTCTTTAAAATGCATTTAATTTTTTTTTCATCCTTTACGGGAGGTGTGGACCGTGCTTTTCCGTAGTATGTACCACAGCTTCTTTTTTGCAGCGCTCCTTACACCTCATAATGATACTAAAAGAGGTTTCTATGTGTTACAGTGCACGCTGTTAAAAACCGTCTTACTCTGGCCCTAAAACTCACCCACTCAGCACATGCAGAAGCAAGCAAAAGAGGAAGTTGGAGACCAAAGCCGAACCAAGAATATGTAAAGGGGAAATATGCAAAGGAGGGCTGCTGACATGGCAGTGCAAGTTCATGCTTGTATGCATACATCAGTTACTGGTGGGTGAATCTTCATGCGGTTAGAATTGATCTATATGTAAAAACATATCGCACAATAAACACAGCATGGGTTCTTGTGTCCTGCGTTTCCTGATGTCAGAGAGAATCTGACCTTCCAAGCAAGTTCCAGCAGGTTGGGGAATTTGTCGAAACTTGGCTCAGGTAGTCAAACTAAGCCTGTATGTGTATCTTTCACTTACATAAACACCAGGGTACATCTTCTTGGCAACCTGTCTTTGCCACTGCTGCATCTCTCGCATGGAAAATATGCATTTTATGTTCCTCTTGAAGTGTTGTATCATATATTAATTTGATCAAGTTGTGAGGCCTGTGACCAATCAGATGCTTGTTGGCTTCTATGATTACTAAATAATGTTTCTCTGTACTTTAAAAAAAAAAACATTAGCATTTAACTAATTTCTTGTTATTCTAACTTTGCTTTCTGTATGTGTGGCAACACTTAGAGCCAAGCTTATCTGAACAACCAATTTCTGCTTTTTGAGTGCAGCGATCAAGGACTGGAGCAGAATTCAGAGGAAGAGAATAGCATAGTTAATGCTTTTAAGGTCCTTTCTTTCTTTCTTTTTCTGTTTTACATCGAAACATCAGCGTACCCTAAACTTGTCTGAATTAAAGCTTCCAAAGAAAGTGTGTGGGTGCTTCTGAGTGTCAAAGGATGTGCTGTGAAAGCCCTCATTTTGCAATTGAACCTGTCACTTCCCTTCTCAGCTATACTGCATGCAGCTCGCACTTTCTTTCTCTCTTTTTCTGAGCGCTTTTACGTGTGTGTGTGTGTGTGTGTGTGTGTGTGTGTGTAGGTGCATGTGTGTGTGCATGTGTGTTTGTGTGGGTGTGTAGCTTTTAAAGAAAGCCTTGCACTGAGGAAAAACAAGCCTCAATGCCCGGATCTACTGTGCAGTGTAGGCTAATGTTTGAGATAATTAACTAATTTAGTGGTGTGTAGTGGGTGTGTACTTGCAGTCAAATGAAATTAATGACTGAATAATTGTGCAATACAATCTCTTACCAGGTAGTGACACTAAAGAGTCCAATCTTTTATTGCCAGAGTTTGATTGCACTTTCACTCTGCATTCTCCTTTTCTCTTTCCATACATCTCCACACAGACTTGTTAGAAACCCATTACTCTGCTCTTGGACAAACAACATTTATCTACACATGTTCTCACTCACCCTGGTAACAGCCCAAATTGAAGGCAATTAACGTAAATTAGGTTGCTCTCCCTGCGGGCACATGAGCAGGTTAAATATGACATGGTAGGGTTTTTTTTTTTAAACTGCAAAGGAGAGAAGAGGAGAGGTAATTTATATATCTATATCTATATCTATATATAGATATAGATATATCTATATATAGATAGCTAGATATAGATATATATATATAGATAGATAGATAGATAGATAGATAGATAGATAGATAGATAGATAGATATAATTCATTTTAATAGGTGACTGTGTGAAAAATGACATCCAGTCGCAATAATCCTCTGTATCTTTTTGCTTCCTGGTACCTCTTGGGTTTTAAATCTAAGCATTTACAAATACTTCATAGTTGGAAGGTTTCAATCGTAGAATTTGCTGGGATATTATTTAATGAACTCCAACTGCAAAATGCAGCTGACAGAAGCCAGAACTCATTGCATGTGTGTGCTTGTTCACACCACTGTATGCTCGCATGGGCTGTAGTCTGCAGTCTGCCCTAAAGCCACATTGTAAAAATAAGAGTGGCCATAAATACCAAAGTGTTTTCATGAAATATACTGTAAAACCAATAACACAGGCTAAACCTTTCAGCTTGTGGCTCTATTTCCGGTTGCTAGTTTTGCTAAATAGGCAGCTCAAGGTTCAACTGTATCCTGTCAGATTAAATATGAAACGACAGTACAGAAGCTGTAAATGTGAGATGAACTGTGCCAGGGGCTCAACAACTGGCTGGACCAGACATGCAAGTAAGTGTTCATCAGAAAAGCCGTGTCACTGGACTAAAAAAGATAATGGATATATTACCATTTTTAAGATTTGTAAAAACAAAGCAATGAGAGGGTGCACCATTTTTAATTATCTGCAGCTTTGTTTTAAATTTTAATTTCCTGTTTCAAAGGGAAAGTTAACTGGAGCCACATGAAAATCAGATTTCACTTTCAGAGTGTGTGCGAGTGTGTTTTTGTGCAAATAGCTGTCTGTAAAATGGGTCCACTTCCACTTTACGTTTAAAGTAGGGGTAATTTTAGACACAAGAAAAGGCATTTTCAGCAAATCTACAGTAGGAATATCAAAGCATTTGCTTTTCTAAATTGTTGAGGACCTTGTATTCATATGAGCATGTGATTCATTTTGTATGCAGTCTCTGAGACTGTCTCCCACATTCAGTGCTTTGCCAACCTCTTTTATCAAAGCCCCCTTGCTGTGCGTGAGTCATTCAAATTTACAGCACCTTTGGAAACATCTAGTCATCATTGGAAGAAGAGTCTGCATCTTATAATAGAGTATAATAGATGCTGTGGGAAACCAGGCCAGAGACACACTTAAATTAGTAAC
>VOQK01042301.1:42763-53341 GCA_015052645.1 Benitochromis conjunctus | reverse complement strand
CACTTAAATTAGTAACAATCAATTTTTGACCCATTTTTTCTTTATACCTTTACTAAAGCTGTCAAGCCTTGTCAGTGCTTTAACATTCTGCTTGAATAGCAAAATAGTTATGAAGGTAAAAGTAATAAAGAACCGAACTGAATTTTATAAAAGGCTGACTGCACTCATAAACTATATTTAAACAACTGTCATTAAAAGTGGAGGGTTATTTTTTTAAGTTGCTGACAAGACCAAAGCCAAGATTTTCACTTAATAGATTAAGTGAAAATAGCCGGGGATTGGTCCGCCAGGACCTCCGCTCCTGGCCGCCGCCCAGCTCACATCCCACCCGACCCCCGCAGCGCCTCCTGCGAGTGGTGGGCCCGCAGGAAGATGGGCCCATGTCCCTTTTCAGGCTGTGCCTGGGCAGGCCCCATGGTCTAAGGCCCGGCCACCAGACGCTTGCCCTCGGGCACCCTCTCCGGGCCTGGCTCCAGGGCGGGGTCCCCGGTAACCCTATCCCGACCAGGGTAAACTGTTCCCTCAATGGTTGTCTCACAGGGGTCTTCTGAATCGCTCTTTGTCTGGTCCCTCACCCAGGACCAATTTGCCATGGGAGACCCTACCAGGGGGCAAAAGCCCCCAGACAACATAGCCCCTGGGATTCCTGGGACACACAAACCCCTCCACCACGATAAGGTAGCAATTTGCGGGAAGAGGCCCCGGGCAGACCCAGGACCAATTGGAGAGATTATATCTCTCGGCTGGCCTGGGAACGCCTTGGTGTTCCCCCGGACAAGCTGGAGGAGGTGACTGGAGAGAGGAAAGTCTGGGCTTCTCTGCTTGGACTGCTGCCCCCGCAACCTGGCACCGGATAAGCGGAAGAGGATAGATGGATGGATGGATGTTAAACAAACAAGATGTTGAGTTTTTTGCAGACATGTGACCACTAATCACGTGAGGTAAACTTGTCTAACATTTTGAACCTGTGATAATAATGGTGACAATGTTAGATCAAGTTAATAAAGACCCAGTCCACAGGCCTAGAGACAAGTATAGAGCCATTTGGCAACCTTCAGTTATGAGGGAAAATTGTGTATTCCCCAACAGGTTTGGCAAGATGGTGTCATGGTTTGACAGGGTGGGTTTCAGATTCTGTTTTCCTTTTTTTTGTTAACGTATCTGCTCTTAGCCTCAGGTGGAGTTACTGGATTGGCACTGTGCACGTGAGTGGAAGTCTTCCTACCCTGGCTGTCCTCCCCCCACTTGTCTCCTACTGTGTAATCAAGCTGGGTATTTCCAGGCAGATGGGTGCCAAAGTTCTCTGCCAGATCAATCTTGCTAATATGTTGACAGTCAAGGCTCTAAGGTTTTCAGCAGTTTCTTTTGCTTACCCCTGTGTAACCTCCTTGCGATTGCTTTGGTTCCAAGCAGACATCTACGGAAACCTGTAATTTGCATGTATGACGTCAGCTAGTCTATAAACTTTCACCAGCTACTCTCTGAGCAATTGCAAGACTGTAGAAAGTGAGGCACAAAGCATAATGTCTGCAGTTCTGAGGCGCAATTTTAACTTTTATGGTGAAGGTTCTCTATTTCTAGTTTGCAATGCACTTTTTCAAATTCTACTGCCGTTTGGAGAGTAGTTGGCAAGTGTTTGCAGACATTACAGGCGAATGCGACAATTTGCCAGTGACCAGAGCAATCACAAGCAGGTTTTTGGTGCAGCGCCCACTTTGCAACTCATTTTACCTAGTAACAGTGAGCAACATTCGGGAACCACTCACCACTCATTGTCAAATTGTTAGGTTATATTTATAGCTCAACAAAGATCCACTAATATAACTTTAACTGGATGTTGATAGCAGGACTAAGGATGGTTACCTGCCAGCTGAATGTGTTATATGCTCGTTTCATACAGAGATTAGTGTGCTTGTATATGAAAAGACTAAAGTAAAAATGGCAAACTACAACACATGTCCTGAACAGGTGGAAGATGAAAGTGTGCACCTGCTCATCCATCAGTGAAAACAAACTAGCGCTTTGATCTGTTACACCGTCATCCCACAGAACCCTGCAGCATCGGATGTGTATGTTTGTCTGCTAATGCGGGCATGACAGTGTGAGTTTTGTTTGGCCCAGCAATGCTTATGGTATCAGATCAAATAACAAGTTTAGATGTGCAAATTTGCCTTATTAATTTTGAAATTGTGAAGTGTTTTATCCTTTGAGCCAGAGAGTGTGTCTGTGTTTGTATTATGGGTATTGTGGGGACAGTGTACCACTGTACTATTGGGTATATGCCTAATACATCATAAATCATTCAGTGTAAAGGTTAAGACATTTAGGTTTAAGTTAAGGCTAGTCAAGTAGCATTTATGCTTTGGAATGTAAGTGAATGTAATGTCCCATGATGTGATGGAAACATGACTGTGTGTGTGTGTGCGTGTGTGTGCGTGCGTGCGTGCGTGCGTGCGTGCGCGCGTGTGTATCACTGCAATGAAAATCTTTGGAGCATAAAGGCCTTTTTATCAGTGCTTGGATGAGAGACTGGCACTGTCTGCTTAGTGTGCATGTGTGTGTATGACAGCAATGCAGAAAGCGAGAGGTCAGTACTGCCTGGTACTCAGCTGCTGAAGCCCTGTCTTTGTGTGTGTGCATGTGTGTGTGTGAGAGAGAGAGACAGAAAGAGAAAGAGAGAGATGGAATGAGAGCATGAACAAATGACTAACGGCACAAAAACAATGCATAATGACAAAGTGTCACTTCATAGTTGATTTTGGGTCTTTTGGAGTTCAAATCAAGTCTTAAGTCATTTACGACAAGCCCAAGATAAGCTTCAAATGAGGTCTCAAGCAGTGTCTCAATTAACTGTTTGCTGTGCCCCACCCTGCTTCGTTATTGTTGCATTGTCTTTCACAGTTTCCATGCCCACATGGCTCACTTGCAGGCTCCTTGATTCCAGATAAAGATAAACAAAAGCAGCTTCCCGTGTCTTGCTGGGACTCGCCAACTAAAATGTCAGCTGTTGCTGACAAATTTTATGCACTGTAGCTTGCTGGTGACGAGCTTATATTAGCAATATACACTGGTTAATAAATTGCTAAAGTGTTTATAAGCACTGAGGTTAAAACCGATGTCATATAAGGTGAAAGCCGTTGACATTACGTTGAGCTCACTTGTCCAAGTGTTCCTTTCTTGAACACTTAGATGCATGAACAGAAGGAGCATTGCAAACCCTGAGTCAAAGATACATCCCATAATGCACCGGGACACATATTCAGTGTTGAATGGTTTGGGGTCTTTCAGCATCATGCAACCCCACTCAGCCAAGCCAGCCAGGGTTGGTCAAGTCCTGGCTTATGTTCCAGCAGCACTGGCCCACAGACCATTCCCCCTGATTCAAAGCCATCTGGAAGTCCTCCATGGCACACTTGATTGCTTTCCTTTTTGTAGCCCTTGAGATCCCAAGTAGCTCGTAGACCTTGCACAGAGGTTTACAAGAAAACCCTCTGCACACCACTTTGATGGGCTCACACCATGCCTTCCAGCCTCTCCTTCGATAGAGGGCGAAGTTCCTGGCATTTAAACAGCCTCGTGTTATAAGTGGGCTTTTACCCCTTAAACGACAGCCACCCACTGACATCACATCATAATTGGACAATCCCTATGTGGGTGAGATTTAACCTTAATAGTCTGCTGTGAAAATTTCTTGTGAATAAACAAAATATTATTTCAATTCAGCGTTAGTATTGATGACTATTGATTATCTATTAGTAAATGTTCAGATAAGATGTTCCATGCTTTTTTGGAGGGTGCAATACCACCTGGACTTGGGTTTTTGGAGGAAGAGACATGCCTACCTGGCACAGACACAGTGAAGCGTTAAATTATCAGTTAACATCAGCAAACTTGGTGAGAAAGGGCATCAGTGTGGATGCATTAGTGACTCATTAGTGATGAGGAACATTCAAATAAAATAGTGGAATTTTACTCACAAAAGTACAAAGTACAGAAGGACTGTAAGTGCAATTAACTACACAGCATGTCGTAATATTTGACCAATAGCTGCATGCTTCATGAGGCACCAGCACTACAGCCACAGTCAGGAGGTACAGTTCAATGATTTGAATTACCTTAGGCCATGCTCAGATGCCAGCATGATGATGAACAATGATGAGCACTGCATACAAAACCAATTCTTTTAAACTCCTTACACTTTACCATGAATATTGAGGCATTTTTTTCTGTTGTTTATGTATGGCCTGTAAAATCATATCTTCTTGTAATTTTGTATCACATGCGTGTTGCCTTTTTTTAAATGATTTGAACTACTTTTCCCAACTAGCTTGAGTTAGTCAAATTAAACCTTTCCCTCGGGTAACTTTGCTGTAGTTCAACTTTTTCCAGCTGTGCACATAGAGATGTGTTCAAAGTAGCCTCTCCAACACTGGTAAGACTGTAGATGGCATTAGTTGCATCCATACATGTGTGTGTCCTAATTTATGTACACAGGACGTCCCAAACAAGGACACTTTCATAGAAAAATTGCTTCAGAATGCTAAGTTTACACCATGCTGCCATTTTAACATATTTACTTACCTTTTTCCTGCATTGCCTAAACCAAGATCTTGGTGGATAATTTTAGAAAGTACACACTGCTTCTTCTTGTTTACAGCTTGTATGTAAAAAGCAAGTCAGTAGTACACTCTAAAATGCCTCCCATTGCATTCCCAGTAAGGGTCTCACAGAAACAATTCATACCATAACTCCTCATTGTGAGTGTCATGCCTGCAGCTCTAAGTAGATTTAAAACACCACATGAGGGAGGACACTATTCACCCTGGCCTATGTGGTGTGCGTATCACTTTTACCTTGACAAGTAACATGACTTATTTTTCAGCGGATTTAAATGCCTGCATGCAAATCACAACAGAAATCTGCTTGGATGCTATAAATAACTTACATTCCATTGAAAGTATTCCAGTTCACCGCGCTGAAGATTTTTAGCTCCCATTCAGTGTTTTGCACTGTATTATAAGTGATTCACAACAAGTCAACTCACGTCAAGTCAGTCTTATCTATCTAGTCAACCATCACATATCGCATTTGCCTCAAGGTGATTTAGAATGTGTACAACATACAGCCCTCTTCTGTAATTCTATTATGAATTTGGAAAGGGAACTAAATACCTCTAAAACACTCTGAGGAGGAGCACAGATCCCACTTTCAGTAAAGAAAGCAATACCTTCATACAGGGTTGTTGACAGTCAAGCTAAACTGCTACACGAAGCACTGAAGCAGCACAAAACTCTGGGATTACTGAAGCAAAATGAAACACGGCTTAAGAGCTAACTGCTCTTTAGTTCCCGTTTGCACGTTCAGTAGTTAAAAACCTCCTTGATGCACTCAAAAACCTCCATAAAGTGTAATTTTATCTTTACAGTAAAACACTATTTTTGAATGGGATTACACATTTAGCTGCTGGTCAAAAACACACTGCAACACTGTAAGCCTCTATGAGCCATGGCAGTAACTATTTTGTCACCACAGCAGGTATTATTTTAAGCAAGAACCGAGTTAAAGTCAGCATGCTCTCTAGCTGGCATGGTCCAAAGACTCTCTGTTTCTAGGAACTGAAAAATGAAGAGGTTTGGCTGAGTAATGAGGTGTCTCGTGTAAACAGTGGTTTCTAGGAACGATTACGGCATTTAAAAAAAAACTCGTGGGCAGAACAGTTAGCGTTTAACCTCTCATTTACGGATTAACTAGGAATCTATTGCTTAAATGGGCCAACAAACTTCACATAAGTCAAGTAGCCCATTTTTGGACTGTTAAATAATTACAACTCATCTCCAAATCCCTTAAAGACGACAGATGTTTAATTCTGGAAAACCACAAAAGCAAAAATAATTTCTCGGATAGTGGCAGCTGAGATTAGTGCAGTTCCTGGAAGCTGAAAGCAGCAAACTAAGAAAGAAGTGAAAGGGAAGATATTTCTGCTTTTAACCACACTGACACATATCTATAATTTGAGAGCAAAATCTCTGTACCAAAGATATATTGCAAAATAATTCTAGTAAGCTGCTTATCTTTAATGCTGACACAACCATTCACTGGTTGTATTGTCCATTTTTAAAAAATTAAATGTCATCTGATTTATCTGTGGCGTTAGTTTCAGTTTAAAACATATTAGTGTGGCGACTGCTCCTAAAGGACATCTTTCTTTATAACATCAGGCTGTTTTTTGTTTCAAATGTTTGCATTTGGTGAAAGGTCAGGACTGCAAGCAGCAACTTTCTCTTATGAAGCCATGCTGTTGTAACAGATGCAGTAACATTAGCGTTATTTTGCTGAAATATCCAAGGCTTTCCCTAAAACGGAGAGTCTGGATGGCAGCATATGTCACTCTAAAACCTGTATCTACCTTTCAGCATTCATTTTGCCTTTCCAGTGCAAGATGCTAATTCCATATGGTTTTGAACTGAAGGCTGGTCTCTCTCATATTTAGTCTGGAAGAAATTCAAATTTCAATTTGTGTGACCACAGAATAACGTTCCAATTTGCTTCAGTCGATTTTAAATAAGCTTTGGACCACAGAAGACGATGACATTTCTGGATGATGTTCATGTATGGCCTCTTCTGTGCATGATAGCGCTTTGTAGATGGCGCAGTAAACTATGTTGACATACAGTGATTTCTGTGCTCGTGCTGTGATTTTGATCAAAGAATCATCCCAGTTTTTGATGTGGTGCTACCTGAGGACTCAAGATCACGGGTATACAATATAGATTTTTGGCCTTTTCCTTTGCGCACAGAGATTTCTCCAAATTATTTTGATGATATTTTGTACTGTAGATGATGCCGTGTTCAAACTCTTCAGGTTGCTTCTTAGAAACCTGGATGCCTTTTTAAATCCAATCCTGTTACTAACCTGTTACCAATGAATCTAATTAGTAACAAAAAGTTCTTACAGCTGTTTCTTTTTAGTAGCACTTACATGTATTGCATACATGATTTTATGTTTGATTCCAATCTGCTGCAAGGTCTGTTTGAAATTCTGATTTAGCACAGATTAGAAAGCTGGTCAGTTTATTTGTTGGATATTTATCTGGCAAAAGTATTTTAATATGTCTGGGCTATTGGATGCACTCAGAGCTATATTTACACAAAAGTCAGCCTTTTGCTGTTTGTATTTGTTAGAATTGTTTTTAGCTCTCTATGTCTCTGACTGGAGTAGATGACAGTGAGTTCAAAAGAAGAGTCAAATTACCTAGAAATGCCCCTTTTTTTGTATAGATACCGCGAAGAAAAAAGCTTGAATTAACAAAGAACACTGACAATCACTATTGCGATGCCTGTTGTGCGTGTGTTTGTGTTTATGAAAATAGCTGCCTGTAAAAACCCCCCAAAACAAATGCTAACCAATAAAAATTTTCAGGCCGGATAATGTGTCTGTGAAGGTTCTCAGTCATCCAGGTCATCGTAGTCTAAGGAGCTTGGAAAGAAAAAAGAAAAAACCGTCTGGACTTCTTTGAGTTGCTTGAAGACGTTTCACCTCTCATCCGAGAAGCTTCTTCAGTTCTAAGGTCAAATGGTGGAGAGTCTCAGATTTAAGCCTTATGGGAGTGTGTCCCCCAAGAGGGACAATGGCCCCCTAATGATCCTCTGCCTATTCACACGAGCCGAGGTGTGAAAACGATTGTAGGTCACAATCACCTAGGTTTCAGGTGAAACCCATTGTGAAACTGGCCTCACCCTACCATGTGAATTCCTGAGGTCAGAAGGACAATGGACCCCCTAATGATCCTCTGCCTATTCACAAGAGCTGAGTTGTGAAAACGGGTGCAGGTCACAATCAGCCAAGGTTTCGGGTGACCTTCTGACCTCCTGGACCTTCTGACCTCAGGAATTCACATGATAAGGTGAGGCCAGTTTCACAATGGGTTTCACCTGAAACCTAGTTGATTGTGACCTACAACCGTTTTCACACCTCGGCTCGTGTGAATAGGCAGAGGATCATTAGAGGGCCATTGTCCCTCTTGGGGGGGACACTCCCATAAGGCTTAAATCTGGGACTCTCCACCATTTGACCTTAGAACTGAAGAAGCTTCTCGGATGAGAGGTGAAACGTCTTCAAGCAACTCAAAGAAGTCCAGACGCTTTTTTCTTTCCAAGCTCCTTAGACCAGGCTGGATAATGGTTAACAGGGAGTTAAGACTTCAGTAGCACCTTTGGGTGATAATCTCTTTAGGGTTGTCATTAGACTTTAGCTGCTTTTAATGCTTCACAGTTAACCCCCCAAAAAATCACTGTCAATGACAATAAATGACTCAGGATGATTTTAAGTCAACTATGGTCAATCACCTGTTAGCTAATATAGCAGCTAGCTGGCTAAACTTAGCTTATTTCTTTGCTAACATTGTCACCAGCAGAGTATTACCTCATGTCAGATAATTATTAACTATGTGGAGTTTGCTCTGAAATTTTTGTTGTATTTCTTTAATGAGTCACTAATTAGTAGACTCATTTTTTAAGACATTATTGTTCATGTTTCTTACTTTTAGTGTTGTAGGTGGGAAGAGGAGGTGAATCACGTAAAGGGACTCTGATTTTATGTGGTAAAATAGGCTGAATAGAAATCAATACACAGGCTGTTAGAGGCAACCAAAACAGTTGTGGAAAGCCTAATATTTTTTAAGTGGTATGAAAAATGGTACAAAGTTAACCTTGACAGTAGCAAAGTATATCACTCATCAATAGTAGTGTGCAGCCATGCAGATAGTTTTGGTATTACGTGTCCAGTTTTTGAGATAACTGCATCTTGAAATATGGCCTGTGTCCACATAATATAGGATGGAGCATGGTTTCACAGAGCCTAGGCTCCTTGAATATAAAAAGCTGCAAACTCCCAACAATGAAGCCTCAGTGATTTAATGGGAACACACCTGACCTCAGTTAATTTGACAGAAACACAGCAATGCGTTTGCTGTGCAAACAGGCACAAATAGACATATTTTAGTGTGCACTGGATGGTTTGCATGGGTCAGTCAGGCTCAAAGAAGGGAACATGGTTACAGTCTAACCATTCAAAATATGTATTTGTTTTCAATACGATGGGTGATTTAAGCCTTTTAGTATGTTTTTATAAATTAAAGGAGAGAATACTGGCGAAGAAAGACAGAGGGAAATTGAAAGAGTGCAAAGCGAGAGTCAGGCAGAGAGAGAGAGAGAGAGAGACCAGGATAGGCTGAATAAGCTGTTTGTTTGTCCCTCTGTTGTCCACCCTGGCCTTGCCTGGTGCTTGGTGCCTGGCGTCCAGGGTGATTTCCCTTCACGACCACTGCCACTCTTGCATTAGTAGTTTCACTGCTGTGAGGGCATCACTCAAGGGTGTACGTGTGTTTAGTCTGCTTGTTCCTCAACGGGCCTCATTATGCAGGGAATGGGAAAGGCCGAGAGAGGAGAGCAGGGCCGAGACATTGACCTGACATCGCTGAGATCCACCATGCCAGCCAGTGGCCCCCTTCAGGTTAGTATACCTAAAAAGGCAGAAAAACCTATGAAAACTATAGATGCATTGCTTATTTTATTAAGCAAAAGTGTTGCCCTCCTATCTGCCGTCCCTTTATTTCTCCCTCTTCCTTAGTTCCTGTTTCCCCTCAGTCTTTAATCTGACTTTTTTCTTAGTCCCGAGAGTTTGTTACTCTGAATCATTGCTTCTATCTTGGCTTTACCACGAAGCTGTGGTATGTTCTGCCTGTGTGAGAGCTGAGGATCAAAAGGCTGCTCTGTTGTTCTCTGGGTTAGGTTAGGTGTCTGTACTCTATCCCAAGACTAAGACAAGACTACAGCATCCATCAAATATCAATTAGGGCCTGGGTGCAAAGGCTAACAATGCCTTTTAAAGTAGCTGTGGGTCAAAGAAACAGGTATGCACGTATATAGAGAAAGAAAATGGGTCGTAGTACAATTGGAGTTTTGAGAGGTTGCATTTATTTTTTGATATTCCCGTATTTTACACACACATTTAAGGTACATTTTGTTTATTTAAAAATATTTTGGATATTATTCAAAAAGACTGAAGATTCTTTTTTCAAATAATCATCTGTCTTAATTTCACAGAAGTTATAGATATTTACATAAGTGTTCCTGGTGTCTTCTGCTGGTCTGTAATAGAGATAACGGGGTTCCTGCACATCAACCAGCAGGGCTATCAGTTACTGGAACAGTATTTTTAGCTACACAGTCTCCAGTGAACAAAGTGCTATTACTTAAGACAAGCTGTGTGTGTGTGTGAGACAGTGACAGATGTAGAAGAAAGGGTATTTGCTTAGTTCATCGGTGTATGTAAATGTCCATATTACATATAAATTTATTGCATATACATCATTTTGGTATTCTAAATGATGTGTGTAAAATTATCAGTGAGATAAGCAGACGTCTGGATCTTAAATAAAGTGCTGTTTGCTTTTTTTTTTTACATACATTACATACACACATTTTTGTAAATGCATGCTTTTTCAACACAGAACAGTAAATGTCCTTTTCTGTGATCCCCTACTGTTATCACATTAGTGCTAACTTCATTCTATCTCA
>VOQK01042300.1:34599-47703 GCA_015052645.1 Benitochromis conjunctus | reverse complement strand
TTTTTACAAGGTATTTGCGATATGTTCTGCCTGTGTCTACAGTTACTGACTTAAGAGCAAAGATCAGACAGTCACTACGCAATCCACCATGTCAGTTTCCAATTCATTGCCAGCGGAGCAGATCCAAGATTTTGTCTCCTGATGAAATCCCAGATTAGAGGTTTGTGTGTGTGTGGGTTTTTAGCCATGAGTTGTTCATGATAAAGTACTTTGAATGGCCTGTCTAATATTGTTAGAATTCTCCTTTGGGTTAGTTTCATTACTCAATCTGGACATTTATTTAAATAACAAAGAGGAATATTTATTTAAGCAGGCATAACATGTGTTCCCTCAGGTAGAGCATTTAAATCCTGAAAAGCTTATATGAGGTTTGTAAAGATGTCATCGTTTAAGAAGACCCGGAGGATAATTTAATTTTGAAAGGTACAAAATAAATGTTTGGGGCACATGGGCGTATCTCCAGTGTTGGACCGGACTGATGGTATCTCTCTCTATCATCTTGTCCGCTGTGTGCTGAACTAACTCTTTAGACTTTCATTTGATTTGCCCTCCAAGTGCAGAAACCACGCACAAGAGAGAGACCTTTATGCTGCAGGCTCGCAAAATTATCTCCTCATCAAATTTTATTTGGGTTGAGCAAATTTTTGTTTATTCAGCAAGTGAAGGAGACTGGCTTCCACGCTGTACTCCTGCAAATCATAAAGACATCAGTCTAAATTAACTGATTTAGCATTGCCTTACCTATTGAATGCAGTGTGCTGCTTTCAGCCAAGTTCCACTGGATGGTCTATACCTCTTGTGTGACAAGCTGGGAAAGCTGTTTGGAAAGTCCCCCCCCCACCCCCTTATGTATCCTCAGTGGGATTGGTCAAGGGGCACAGTGTGCTGTGCACAATCGGCACAAATGTGAAGTTAAAAGAAAAAAAAATCATATTTATATGTTTACACCTGCTTCACTCTCGCCCTCATATATTTTATAGAGATTTGAGATAACTTATGTGTACTTATGTGTACAGTATACATGTCTGTGTGGGCTTCAGAAGGAGAAAAACAGAATTAAGACGTTAGTCTGAAAGACATCATTTACCAGGGGAATGGTTACATTTCACGCATGAATGTAAAAGTGTCAAAGTCCATACAAGGGGCACTTATCATGGAGTCTCAAATGGCCTGTATCTTTTCATAGGCATGGAGACATCTGAGCAGTGGAAGGCTTGGACATCATACTTAGCTAACCCTGTCTGCAGTGCCCTGGAGACCCATGCTACTCCACAGACTGCAGCATAGAGAATAAACAGAATTCCACATGCGCTAATAAAAAGGAGAATTTTATTATTGCTAATTAGATTTAAATTAGATTAAATAGTTTTAGACAGACCACACAATGTCACAGTCCACATATTTCCTTGCTGTCATCTCTTTGCTTTGTTTCTAGTCAAACAATAGCAGAGACCAGACACTTTAATTTTTTTTTTTCCAATTGCTGACGCTCAAAAGATTGTAATTCCCATAAACTGTATGTAAAAGAGAGATTCGGCCCCTGGGTCTGTGCTATGAGTGTAGAAGTGACCTAAACTTCCAATTTTTCTAAAGGACAGCAGGGGGTGACTCCTCTGGCTGTGAAAAAAGAAAGACAGTATAGGAGTCCATGGGGAAAAACAATACATCAGTAAAGAGTCTCAACTGCTACCTTCAAGTCTTATTTCATAGAGCATGATGTTCATTTTGTAAATTATGATCCCATTTACAGTAAAACAGAAGATAAAGCAGGGTATTATTTAGGGCATGACAACCTTGTGATTAACAAGTTGCCACTCAGTGTGCAATGTTCCTTGTTTTTGCTGTCAGATTCATCACTCGCATCTACATGTGAATTAAAAAAGAAAGCAAGAAAAAAGAAGATTATATCAAAATCCTTAAAATAAAGCTTTACAACAGGAGTCTACAAACCAATAGGTGATGGCACAGTGTCATGTCCATTTTTTTATATACAGTGTAGCAGGGGTGCTCAATTCTGGACAGAGTTGAGCAATAGCCTTAGCGCTTGCAACGAGGTGGAAGACTGAAGGTCACTAAAATTTCGTCTTTTTGTCAACAAAGGTCAATGAAGAGTATTGGTTGAAACAACAGCTCGGTTCTCCCGTCCAACTCCTGCCCAGATTGAAATGAGCCAACAACAATGGAAAGGTTTGCCATTAAAATTCGAACAGATATTAATGTAGTGAGCACGCTGTATGTGACTGACTGTAAACAACAACACCTCTTGTTTGTAGCTACAAATGCTACTGCAGAAGACGGTCCTTATGAGCTAGAGCCAGAGCGATTTATGAGAAGGTTGATATTATCCATTTGATTTTAGCCATTTGCTGATCTATCGGTATCAAAAAAGTGAAGAAAAGGTGGGAGAAACACCATTCAGCCACGTTATGAGTGTTGATGTTGTCCACGAGAGGGCACTCTGCAAATTTGTTGTCAGGAAGACATGTTTAGTACACCACAAACACCACATTTTATAGCAGTTTTATGGACAAAATTAGAAAAGATTCTGACCTCCAAAGTTCTCTGATTTTAGTCCGAATATCAACCACTAACATTAAATTTAAATATGTTCTATTGAGGTCTAGGAAAGTCTATCAAAACAGCACTGATCGCAACAAGAAATTCTTAGCTATGGGAGACATGCTGGGAACACAATAAGCCAAAAGTCACAAAAATTTTCCACTGCAATTTGTCTGCAAGTTGTTCCAAGTTGTCCTGCTGTTTGAGTTGTCCACATTGGTTAGGGTAGTTTTTCACTGTTTCTCCTTGGCTTTGAATGTAATCGTTCTCTGATTCCATGAAGTATACAGTGATTCATTCAGTGCATGAAGCTGTAATGATTGGGGGCTGCACAGATGGCAGGAGACGGGCATTGTGAAGGAGGATAACGTAGACCAACTCATTTAAACTACATTAGAAATCAGTGTGAGCTGCTTACATTTTCGGATTGTGAATTTGGTTCAGAATTAATAATTGTAAACTATGCGTGGCAGCTATCCCATTTAAATCTCTATGAAGTTGACTTTAACATAGTGCTTGCAAACACACATTTGTGGTTCTGAGTCAAATGTCTCAGTGAAATGACAATTGTGATAAATAAAAGCCAAATTCAATCAGTGTGCCGCTATCACATTTCAAAAACTGATCAAAAGTGTAAGTATACAATACAGGCCTTTGTCCGCTGTCTCTCTATTGCATAAATGCTCGTGAAGAGAGGAAGTTTGTTTTCCCCCCAGCTTCTGTTATCGTCATCCAGTGAAGGGAAGTTCTGTTGTTAAAGAGAGCTACGTGTCGTTTGTTGTGTCCTTTGTCCTGCATTTGCTGTTTATGTATGTTTATCACCATGGTGGTAGGGACATAGAAGCTTCTTTTAGCTACAACAACTAAATCTCCTCTGCTCCTTTCGGGGGGACGGAGCATGTTGCTTCTTGTACACAGGAACACCAGCAGACATTGCTTTAAGCTATCACAATGAAGTTACAAGAGAAACTCGGGAAAACCAAACCTGCCTTGTCTAAACCTCCCTCATGTCCGATCGGAATCACATTTTGGCATCAAATCTGCGCGAGATGAGTTTGTGCTGAGATCTGTTGCTGGCTTGATAGGAACATAACCACAGGCTATACAGGCTGAGTGCTGAAATGCTGCGGCGTGCAGGTGTGCAGTTTTAAGGGGCCTCTTTATTTGCAGAATCCCCTCCTGTGGGGAGTGTGATAGAATTGCTCGTGCCCCTAGGCTAACGTTACAATACATCTGTCTGCGCAGAATGGTCAAATTCATCAAATGTGCCCCCGACTGCCCCACTCCACTCTCCCTTATACACAAATAGAAAAATGTGAGCCCCTGCTTCAGCTCTCTGCTTTTGAGACATGAGAACCTTGCTGTTTGTCAAGACAAATCGTTGTGCTGTGTGATTTGTAACCACAACCCCCAATTCATCAAACTGAGGCAAACTGCGGCTCTCTCCCTCCTTGATTGTAGTCAGCAGGAAAACAGCAGACTCAGGTGATCCTGTGCCCCTCAGACGAGCAGCATTCTTCAGTGGGGATGTGAGAAAATTACACTTGATAGTTGGACGAACTGAGGCGGACATCGATGCAAGGAGGCTCAATCAAAATAATACACCACAGCACATTAATTGAGGAGATCAAATCCAAAACCTCAGCCTGACCCCTAAACACTTGATCCTGAACCTTTTCCCTCCTCTGGTGTGCTAATCCTCCTAGAGCCCTCCATGGGAGCTCATGTGGCCTGGAGGAGATGGACCAGAGCCCAATGAGGCTGACAGCACCAACACAGCTGGCCTGCTGAATCAAAGGTTGGGACTGGGACCCGCCTTGGACGCTCTTTCACACAAGTGATGATTGCCAAGGAGAATGAAAACCCTCTCCTGCCCTATGCCCGTGTTGCGCTGGCCCCTTCAGAAACCACACTCCATAGTTAACATTATGTGCTAGCTAGTGATCCGATGGCTATGAGAGGCATACGTGAGTGTGTTTCATTAGACACGGGACCACACAAGACTGTTGTTCGGTATTTCCATAAACATTCGAAATAAAAGGCAAGATCTATCAAGAGCACCAGATTAAAGTTTGATTTTGCACAAACAAAGGCTCAGGGCTGCGTTCCCAGAGTCATCATAGAGCGAAAGTCCACTGAAAAATGTACCTTTTTGTTTTTGAGGTGTTTGCCCACAACCTCTGCGACTCACATGTCTTCAAAATTATGAGCAGACTTTTGCTGAGGCCCAGACAGGGAGGACAAGAGCCATTCTAGAGCGTCCTGTTTCCCAGGGCTTTAGTTTTATTGTATTTTCACTCCAGAAGCCCACTCACGAACACTAAATCAACAAATGTATCTGCCATTTAAGGTGCAGCGAATTTAACAAACAGAGCTCAGCACAGTAAGAAGAACAATTGCTGCTAACCGCTCTTTGAGGTAGAGCAATTATGCTGCCCTCCTATCAGGAAAAGAGTAAGGATTAGGAGTGTTTGTAAGAAGATAATGAGCAGCAAATGTTTGCAAATTCCTCAGCATTACTCCTCACATATCTAAAGAATGAGAGCTCTAAACTGTACTGGCAGGCCGTTACTCAGACCTTATATGCTGAATGATATCCTCCTTTGACCAGGACTTGACACCTAATATAGAGGAAGTCAAAGGTCAAGCTATGGAGCACATGGAGTCATTTATAAAATGTCAGAGCTCGGTTGTTGGAGGCTGTGGGAAAGAATTATCTGTTGGATGGCTTAAATCCTCCATCCTAGCTTGTCCTTTCTGCTCAGAAGATTCGGCTCACATTATGTTTATGGAAGCTGGGTGGGGAGGAGGGCATTCTGGTGTACATGAGAGATGATGGAGCTGTGCTTTTTTCTAGTTATTTTTTATTAGTAATTAATTTGCTGCATTTATTGGTCATGTATTTCTCCTGAAAAGACCTACAAATCATTAAATCCTTCTAGGATCACATATCAGGGAGAGTATTTAAAATGGAACAGCCGAGCGACTATTTAAATAAGCGTTCAAGCTCTGAATTAATGTATCACTGTGTTTGGTTGGCAAATAGATTTTGATGGAGTGGCTGATAGCGCAGACGTGTTTCTGGACAAGACTGGGTGCTGAGTTCCCCAGCTTCTAGAGCCAAGAGCTAAAACATGCGAGCAGAAGAGAAAAGTTTGGGGGTGAAATAAAAAACTCCATCCCTGACATTTTCTTGTGGTGAAAAAGTTGTGAACTACAGGGGAGAAGCGGGGGCCAAGGCACCATAATATAGCCCTTCTCTCCAAGGCCAGGTCTGACGCAGGGAGTCCGACGCTTTGCAGGTTGGGACAGAGCGGGTCTGTGTGGTGAGCCAACCACAGGAACTCTGTCACCTCTGTGTGCCGCGTGGAAACCCCTGCGTGCTGTCGCTGACAGCGTCCCACAACAGCCACATATTGATTCTGTCGATTTGTGAAGCATCAGCTGCATTTTGTTTCCCACATAAAGCTACTTAACAAAAGCTCCTGGTTTAAGAAACTGTAAGAACTCGCTTGATTAGCTGAAATATCTGTAAAACATCTCTTCCATTATTTACAACCCCAATTGGAAAAAAAAGTTGTGATGCTGTGCCATACCCAATTTACACTTCTGCTGGGAATCTTTGTAGAGCTTATGATGTAATCTAGCTAAGTTGCTAACGTCGTTTATGCTTGTGCTGGTGCATTACTGTGCTGTGGTCATTTTTTTTTCAGGTGCAGATATATTTGTCCCTCTAGTTTTTCCATTTCTTTGTGCATTCCAACAATATCAATAATTTCCCTCCAGGAATTTGCTGATATTTTGAGTGCAGTATTATTCCTTATACTGGGATAATGGTTGTTATTCCCTCAATGAAAAATTCAAAAAACTGCAGTGTAAAAGTAGCCAGAAACGCACAGAAGGAATTGTCAGGTATGCACGTCAGGTTACGTTGTAGGTTTTCAGCGAAGGGTTCAAAACTGAGAAAAGGGTTCATTTAAATTTAAAAACATCTGATTGCAGCAACATGTCTCAAAAATGTTGGGACAGAAGGAAATATGGCAATATAATATGATATATGATCCATATGTTGTCAAATGGTAAAAGGTCTGGACTGCAGGCAGGCCAGTTCAGCACCTGGACTCTTCTACTACAAAGTCATGCTGTTGTAATTGCTGTTGTAACAGCAGATGTAGACATTAGTGAGCTGATGTTCCCGGCTGAAAAATGCAGGAAAAATAAAAACAGTTAACATTATAAACAGACAGAAGCTTTTTCACTACAGAAAGTCAAACTGTGGTTTTCATTACTTTCATCTGTGTCAGGGAGCTACTGTTCATGTTTCGCACGTAGCTGGAATATTTTTTCTGTTTTTTCTTGAGTACTAGCCAAACAACCATTACCACTGATATCTAACTTATGTTTTCAAGTCCTTGTAATTATACACATGTTGGAATTTCTGCATTTCTGCTTGTTTGTAATTTTAATATTTTAATACTTGCAGTATTTTAATGGTGAAGTAAAAAAATAATAATTTTAAAATATCATATTCTTGTCCAAGAGATACTAAAATAACAACAAAATTCAAGATATGATAAATGGAAAATGATCAGCCACAACTTTACACTTTTCAAAAAAAACACTCAATGTTAGCTGAATGTGAATAAACACTGTGCAAAAGCAATGAGCCACCCTTTTCTTTATAATTTGCTAGGAAAATGGGAAAGCTATTAATGGACTGTTAATGTGGAATACCCAAACACATTGCCAACGCAGTAAAAGCTTACTTGGATAGAAAAACACAGTGTGTTTATAAGTCATGGATTGGCCTCCCCGCACCATGGGGACACCATAGGACCTGTTGCCACTGATTTTCAGTGTAATTTTGTATACTTCAGCCCTGTCCCTTCTTCAAGATTGACTTCTTGACAGCCACCCCTCTACTGAGGAAATTTCTGATTAACGTTTTGCAAAAAATAAATCAATATCCCAGATACTGTGTCAGCTTTTAGCTGGATGTTTCTTTTCCCATTTCATAAGGACATGACGTTAAGATACCGCTCATTGCCATGTCTTCTTTTTTCTACACAAATTTTCTGCAGGAAAGTCTGCAGCCTATGCTGAGATATGCTATGCTAAGTTTTCCAGGTAATAGCTTTTAGGAATGATCTTATTTTATGCCTTTCAAACCATGTGATCTTTGGCATTTTATATAGATTCAACTTAAGAAATTTGAACACATCATTTTTTGATTGTGTGTGGGGTTTTTTTGCAACAGGCTGCTTGAGACAAAGTACATGAAGATATAATTTACAGCTGGCTATTTGATAAGCTATCAGTTATGTGTAGAAACAACACTGGTTCATTTGAATCAGGTGTTTGAATGATTCATAGATCAGTGTAAAATGAGAAAAAAAAAAACCCAAAACATTTTTCTGAAAATGGTCAGATACAAGGACTGGACTGAAAATGAGTGAAAAACTTCCAAAAACAGAGGAAAAACCTTCATATAGCTTGGAGAACTATTGCTCAAGGCCACTTAAAAAAATACAATAAGTCTGGCTCCTTGAAAGGAAAATAAAAAGAAACAAGTGATGGCTCAAGGCTTTTGCAAAGTACTGAATGAAACATGCTTTTTAGTAAAACACTTCAGGAGCTGCCACCTATGGTGACCTGTCATAAGATTCAAATTTCTCTATCGAGACCCAGTCAAACTTATATCACCAAATCTTTTTTAAATTCATGACCATTAATTCCAAATTTACCACCATTAACTAAATTTTAAGGTTAGTGCTAATTAGCAACAGTTAACCTTTTATCAAGCCAAGATAAGGGAAAAAGAATATATTAAAAACTGCAGTATGCTAGCGTTGATGTTAGCATTATGTCCGATTTTGTCTCAAAGCTACTCAGGAGAAGTCAAAATACAAACTAATCAGTTCATAGCCTTTAAATAAAGACTCATGCTGGGTGTGTAACACAAGAAATTATTGTCAAGGCCAACGCTTCTTCACGCAGGGGAAGAGAGCATGTTTTGTTGCGATAGAATCTGCCTTAGCTTCCGACAGCATGGTGGAGATACTGTGAGGTCCAGCTCACCTTAGATCATCCTGCCAGTTAAAGTTACTGATTACTTCCTATCTGCCCTCTGCGTGATATGGATGTGCACGGCGACAAGGCCAGAGTATCTCTCTGAGCTATGTAAACTCACCACTGCTGGTGATGGCGCAACAACTCCTTCCCCCACAGATCTGCTCCGAGAGACAATGGCAAAGGTAAAGAACAACATGGCTCTATTTTGCAGGATGAGTCACAGATAGTGTCATCACCACGATGAGATGAAGAGTAAAGTGCCAGGGTGCCGTGTCTTTATCGTGACCGCTCATCTCTCGCCCCGCTACATGGCGATGCATGAATGGTGGGTGATAATTTAGTGTAATCATAAATATGGGTAAAGGTTGCCTCATTACCTTGTTATCTACCTCAATATCTGGTGGCAGGTTCTAAGAAATGAACGCTCATATCGCAACTTGATGAAACTTATTAACCTGATTTTGTGTTAGAGAAGATGAGCACAGACTACAGCTGTGTGAAACGGTCAGTGTAAGTGACTCCAACCCAGTTCACTTTGCAATGTCACACAACTCAGATGAATTTTAAACCACAGTTTAAACTCTAGTTTCTGTTTAAGCTACATTTCAGTTACATCGACTCGGGTCTAACAGAGAAATGTTACAGCATTTCTTTAAAAAAAAGAAAACTGAATTTATGCGTGTGCAAGAGATATCCATGACTACAATCAAGCGCATGCAATAGGGCTTTGCATATGGGAATATGGGCTTGCGTTACCTGGGGCTGAACAGAGTCTGCGAGGCATGTCTCGGTGGGTAAATGCTAATAAAAAAGCATTAATGATATGCAAAGAAAAATATCAGGATTGGAAGCAATGTGGGGAGCCACACACAAATAAGTCACATATAAAAAGCCAATAAAAACTTCATGCAAAATGAGGCATGAATGCTTTCTTGTGCCACCAAATATTAGATTATGCAAGTAATCCTTTCAGTCAGTGATGGCTTGGAATTTGAGGAGGCACCGAAGGCCAAGTCGTGTCAAGCCATCAGCTCCTTTCGCCAGCTCGTCCCCACTGTTTGTGATTGATGACTGTGGCTTGTACATGACCTAGCACAGCTACGAGGCTCTTGAGCACTGACCAGCACTGAACAGTGCAGGGTTTTACTCAGTTTACATCATGGTAAAAACAGCCATCAACCTCCTTCGTATATCCAATGCAGTGATGTTTTCTTGAACATGAAACAGCATCTTGAAATCGCAGCCTTAGATCCTCTCTGTAAGGACTCATAAACTTCACATTTTGAATCAGAAGAATTTAGCGCAGACTTCCAACTAGAGCATGGAAAAACACGCTTGTCTCCTTCATGGTTTTGATTTCAGCTGTTTTCTCTTGTTGCCAGATATTCATCAGAGTTGCAACATAACCTACATTGTTGATATTTTCATGGAGGAAAACCTTCATTCTGCTGGGCTCAAACCCAGCATGGCAACAACTCTGCATTCAGGTGCCAACTGTGAATGTCACACGAGCTTTTATTGACAGCTGCAATGATTGCGTTTCATATATACTGTAATTACCACAGTCAAAATATTGTCTCAAGGCATGAGAAATGCTAAGGAGCAGGAATCTACGCAAGATACACACACACAGCTGAGGGTTTTGGGTCTTTTTGCTTACACTGGAAATGTAGGCTTTTCAGTGAATTTCAGAGAAACCAGCGTCATGCGTGCACATTTTGGTGTGGAATTGTTCACGTGGAATCATTGTAACGTGACAAATTACTGGTGGAGGACCAGAGATGAAGACGGTGAGATAACAGAGCGGTGATATAAGAGTGTCAGAAGGGAAGACAAAGTGAGAGAGAGCGGGTAGTGCCTCGCGTTCTTTGCAGTGCGTTCTTTGGAGTGCACGTCTGAGCTCTGAATTATCTCCATTGTTTAAAATCCCCATCCCTCTCGTGTCTGTGCAGAGGGTATCTGTGCTGGTGACTGTACATGAAACATTCCACGCTGGGTTCAGGACGGGGTTCCTCTTGACTCGTCGTCCGTCATTGCATAAAGCTCGCTCTCGGCTGCAAAGCAGCCAGTTCTTTTGTTAACGGCGCGGCGAGCAGTGAATTATCATGGGTCTCGCTCACTGTTGAAAGCTCCATCACCTCCCTTTATCCCTGTCTCCCTAATCCACCTCTTGTGAACATCTGCACCGATGGCCCACGGTGCACAAGCTCGCGCCAGAGCTATTGTGCGCCACACACAGCTGTGGCTGAAGCGTCTGTCTTCACCTCACTAACATTGCAGACGAACTAAAGAAGATAATCTTTAAAAGAAATCGCAGGTAAATACCTGCATGCTTCTTTTTTTTTAAACCAGTGATTCAGAACAAGACTCTTTCTGCTCTGCTGAAACTGAAGGCAAACTTGGACAAAATAAACCAAAAGCCACCAAGACACACAAAAGCGCCTCATTAAAAAATACATTCATTGGAAAGTTGCTGAGCAGGCATGCTCAGCAACATTCACACCTGGGCGCTTTCCTGTATAAATATTGCAGTTGCTCAGCAGATTTTCACTGCTGTGCTCAATTGCATCTCAAAGAGGAAGTCATTGAGAAGTGTTCCTCTCTGTAGTGATTCTGGAGATGCGCTCAATATTTGGGCAAGACGTGATCTCCTGCAGGCTGTATCTGCGGTGTGTCCGAGTCTCGCTCTTAATTTGCATGTGTTTATGTGGCTAATTCTTCATAATGCTTTTTGGAGAGGAGTGAAAAACTCTCCTCAGGGAGTGAACAGGCCCAGGTAGCCCTCACATCTGAAGAGTGGCCTAATGGGAAAGCAAACAAGGTGATTACCAAGGCCCCTTTACAAGGAGCAGCCTGCAGCGAGAGTGCAGTCCTGCACCTGAGCAAGCATGTGTGTGTCTGTGTGTGTGTGTGTGTGTGTGTGTGTGTGTGTGTGTATTTTCACACTCATGTAGTGTATGTAGTTGGATCTGACTGAACCACGTGGCTTCCTTTCTTTAGTTTGGGCAACACTGCAAAACTACAAAATCTATGATGTGCTATTGCATAAAATAAATGTGGCAGCAGTGTTGTGTAAACAAGATTCAACGTACATTTTAAAGCCTTTTGTGTTAGCATTAAGGCAGCTGCCTTATACTTTTTTTGTAATCTAAAAATGCATTTGGATGAGCTGATGGAGTTATCTACTAGAAAGCTTGATTAGCAAGCTGCATCAATAAACTGTATGGGTCTGTGGGGATTAATTTACTTTTAGAGCGAGCCTCAAGGGGCAACTCCAGGAATGGAAGTTTTGGGCTTGGTTTATTTTTTTTTTTAGCTCCCAGTGTTCCCATGCTTGAGGAGGAAAAGGCAAAAACATGACCTGTTTAAAGAGATTTCAGAAATATTGCATATGATTTATGTAAAATCAAGAATCCTAACTAAACAGGCCTGACAGTGCAACTCGTAGCTACCCTAAAACAATGAGTCTTTGCCCTCGTAAACATGAAATACAACTGAAATATGTAAAAAGTAAAAGCTTTTTTAATTCAAATAATTCATTATTAAGCAAAATATGACTGGTTTATTTTGAGATAGAGTTTTACTTTGTACTTATGCAAAAAAAAAAATTAATGGAAGATTTACATTTAATGAGTTTACTTAAAGTCAGCATTTTGGGCATAAATACTTTTTTGAGTGTACGATGACCTCTGGTTAAAAATTACAGTTTAAAGGGGAACAAAACTCAATTATACATCTTGTAGCATTCACCACCAGCATCAGTCAGCTTGCCATGTACAGGTAACTGTGGGATAAAGTTTGTTGTGTGTCATCCCTCCACTCTTTCCACTTGTCATCTCTAATACCATCTACAAAGGCAAAAAATATCACAAGGAAAACTAAATATACTATTGCTATAAAAAAAAAAGCAGTTTTTTACTGTGCACAGTATGTTTAGACATAATAATAATAAGTAGTGCAAATGTTTTACATTAAGTCATATAAATTGGCAGGCTGATTCAATTAGCAATTGGCCTGCTGATTACTAAGACTGGAAAGCAGCCACATGCCAACACTGGTGACATTTCTCTGCATCATACACACATAGCGTGTGATCACAATTCAGTAAAATCTAATGGCACCATTGCTAAGATTATTATGAACACACACATAACTCAAATGAACAGAAATATGGAACTGGATGTTAAAAAAATACTTTTTCACGAACCATTTGTGTTCCTTTAATAAATATTTTAAACATACACTATAACATATATTTATCATCGATTTACACTTTTCCTCTTTAAACAACAACAACAAAAAAACGATTCCCAGCATGGAAGCCTGCTGGTGTGGTGTGCCATGTCTCCTCGGGGAGCCGGGCTGTTGCATATAGAGGGGCTTTCTCTGAAAGCACACGGGCCCTCTTCACTCTGTGTTGACTTAGTAAATTACTTGGGATGTCAGAGCCCAACCACAGCTTATCCTCTGAGA
>VOQK01042300.1:8456-24719 GCA_015052645.1 Benitochromis conjunctus | reverse complement strand
CTTTGCTGTTGATGGAGTGGGCCATAGGTTATCTATAGCTAATCCACCATTGGTTATAATCTCTCCTCTGGTTCCCCTGTGGTGTTAAAACCAGACCACTGGCTTGGATTATATCAAAGAAAGGAGAGCAATGTGCTAATCATAAATTAGAGGATAAGCCTGAGTGAGCAGGTCAGCCTGGGGTCAGCTGCTGAGCCCTATAGAGGACTGTATGTGTGAAAAGCCATGGCTTACCACTTAGCCTCAACATAATAAATAATCAGGCAGGAACAATGCGCAGTAGTGTAAAGTGTCACGGCTGCGCTGAGCTATTTCTTAACAAAGAATCTATTCAAACTTTACTTTGACTCTTTAGGTTTACATTAAAGGTACACATTTAAGTATACCATAATCAAGTATACATGCACACACACATACAGGCTCATATAATACCCTTCTAATGGGCACTCATACTGTACAGAGCTGAGAATAGTCTATTTATCTGTCTTCAATCAATATGACAAAACTATAAAATAGTGCCATCTATTTTTTTCAATTCTCAAACGTTGCCTTAGGGGAATTGGAAAACTGTCTTTAAATGGGATGATACACGACCTCTGCTATGTATGACTAATGCTTGGCTCTTAAACACTGTGTCAACAAGGTGTTTTATTAAAGACACAGCAAGAAAAGACAAAATGGCAAAGACATTACACGATTTATATAACGAGGGAAAATACAGAAGACTAATTGCATCCAAAGAAAGTGGCTGACCTGAATCATCCTCTTTGACACATTAGGCAGACCCAAGGAGCAAAATATATAAAAGAGTTCTTTATTTCTAGTAATCATGGATATATGCGAACATGTAGGATGTTGTTTATGATGTATCTTCCAAACATTCTTGCAAACTGCTTTACAAAGTACAGGAAAAGATGAAATAGGTCAGTACATGAGAGATGGTAAGGTTGTTGTAGCTGTGTAGGAAACGATCAATATAACCACCTCAGCATCACTAACACAAGACGAAAAGTAAACTGGGGAGAAATGGGCACAAAAATGTAACATCAAACATGAAAACTTAGACAACTTTCAAAAGTACACTTTTTTTTAGACACAAAAGGACACATACATTGTATGTGTTAAATATTTTTTTGTTTTGTCAGGACATAAAAAGCTAACTACATCATTCACAGATTCAGCAGTCTGTTTAAATACCTCATTTCTACAAAGTGAATTTACATTTTTTTTTTTTTTAAAGTACAAAGTGCAAATACTATGGTTTCCATTTGCCGATTGGTGAGGGCGGATTCTCCAGGTGAGAGGGGAAATCACTGTTGCAGGGCTTAGCCTTGCTTCTTTGAGGGATTCTGAGGAGAGGAAATTGAAATTACTTCATTTCAATGTGCCCTTTCTTCAGAAATAGACATTTTAAGGACGGCTTCAGTCAACCCTACTGGAGAGAATAACATTTCAGTTATACTGGAGCTATGCAATGAAGGAGGAGTGTACTTACTAGTTTACTGGTTAAGCCTTCTCCTGGTATGGACCCTTTAGGATAGAAAAAATGTGACATGAATTTGAAGAATTATGGAGAAACGTTTGCAGAGTACAAAGCCCTCTTTGTTGCTACACAGATAATTGTTGAAACACCAACCTTGATTTAAAACAGATCTAGACCAAAGATCAAACATAAGCATGTTACGATTGGCCAGCAATAATCAGTTTTTCCTGCTGATTGATAACTGCTGCTAGTGGATTGTATTAGTTGCAGGTAGCTAGCTGCTAGCGGTCTAATTATGACTTAAATCTCTTTTGTTGGTTAAAAACTCTTTTTTTTTTTTCCAGCTGACTCTGGTGTAGCGTGCTGTAAAACATTAGATTATGCCAATCAAGTGCTAATTAGACAGGTTAGGTTACTCTTTATGTCATCACTTGGCGTAGGCCACATATTGTTCTTGGATTTTTGGTTTTTTAAAAAGTGATTTTAACTGCCCTTTGTGCATCACTTTGTCATATGGATGAATCCAAAATCTTTCTGGCACCTCGTTGCCCCATTAAGGGGCAATAACGTTTGGAGGAGAGGTTTAATAAAACCATGTAGCACAAATTCAGTTTGATTAATTTACATTCATCTTACCTTCTTCCTTGGTCACCCCAAGGCAGCCCATGAGCTCTTGCAGAGACAGTGCTTTGTCATTGCTGATGTCGCAGTACTCCACGAACTTCTTAACACACTTCTTTGGCTTGGACTTCTTGCGCAGGAAGCGCTTGAAAGGCTTGATCTCCTTCTTTCCAATGTCCCCACTGGAGTTTTTGTCCAGCTGACTGAAATACCAGTGGACAACCCTCTCCTCCAGGGTGTGACTGGGGTCTGGCTCAGCCACCCTAACGGGCAGGTACAAATCAGATTATCAGCCAGTAATGACATTTCTCTTTATAAAGCAACTTAAAAACAACTTAGTGAAGTGCAGTCGCTCGCTTTCAGAGAAAAAAAAAGAAGCTTTTCCCAGTTTTCAGTGCACTCAAAATCGGTGAGTGGCATACATTTATGTGTTTGTGGTGAATGACTGAACCCACTCGTATCCATAACTAACCATAACATGAATATACCCACTTTGAAATGTCATACCTTCCTGCAGATGCTGGATCTGTGACAGCGTGCACCATGTCTGTTGACAGCGCGTCAAGAACACTTGTCAGGAATTCTGTTTTCTTAGCCCCAGGACAGCCTGGAAAATCAACCACAGATACATGGATGTGTGAAAACAGGAATTATGCCCTTTATAAAAGCGAGTGTGCAAACAAAGAGATTCTCTTGCAAAAAAAAGCTTTGCAACAGTGCGAAATGCTCTCATCATAGGTGGCCCAATAAACATCTGGGGAGGGACGTCATGTAACAGCCTGCGTAGTTTTAACGCAGACGTCACATTAAAACAGCAGAGGAGAAAAGAAACCCAGGACACTCACAGTTGCTCCCATAAAGTATCAGAGCTCTTCCTCTACTCCTCCACAGGAAGGGTCCCGTGGAGGAGTAGAGGAAACCTGCCAATCATTCTGGAGTGTTTTTTTCACAGGTATAGGCACACCGGATGTTACTAGTAACTAGATTTGACTAATTACTGAGGCGTTTGCTTTAAAGATATTCATGCAGAGAGCAAGAGACAAAATTTAGAACCTCATTTTCAATGTGTGGGGTTACTCTGACAGAGAAGGGCGATATAATCAGACCATGAACCTATAAGGTGACATCTGTCATTATCCACCCGGTAAAAACTAACAGTAAAGTGTTATTGCATGTGGACTGATGGGAAAAAAATTTAAATGAAGAACAACACTGGGTGAATGACAGTAATCGTCTGTGAGTCCATTTTAAGGGTGAGGAGACCAAAGTTATTCCTTTAGAGCTGAAGGGATTCCAGCTCTACTCTGCTTTCTCACAATCCTGTGCCGTTGGAGAAGAAGAAATTCTCCATAGTTTTCTGCTCTTTTTTATGGCCCAAGCCTGCGGGGCCCGATTCTCCTGTGTTGGAGATAATAGTATGCTTTGCGTCTCTAACAGGTGGCGACCAGCATCGGCATAAACATCCAGCCTCTGCTCCACCTTTCAGGGCTTTAGCAGCTTGTGCCGAGACCAAGGTTTAAAAAAAATTCACATCCAAACTCTTCCGTGGTCTCCTCTACGCGTTAAATAGACTTGTACTTAACTTTTAGTAGGCCCTCCCTGGGTCTTGCCCAGTAAAATATCTGACCCACCTGTTAATAGCCAAAATGGTGCCTTGTGGACCTTCTGGTGAATTAGTCTAGACAGTCAAATAATTGCACCCTCAGAAGGCAAAGTGTTTTTTTTTTATCTGGCTTCTAAATGAAAAGAGATTCGTGGGATGCAGTGAGACTTGTTTGAGGCTCAGTGTTTTTCATGGAGCGCACCGGCACTCTCTGTAATGCTGCAGGGATCTTAGCACGTCTGCAATTCATTCAGAGAGGGAAGCCGTCATGTAATGTTTCAGTCGTTTCCTCTTAGCAGCAATGGTTTCACTGTGGGGGTGGGACAGATCAGCTTCTGTATGTCTGGACACTGTTTAGCACGAATGTGCCTGCTGTCATTTGAGGGAAATTGTGTCTGGCCGTTTTCCGTCCATTTCAAGGCTGCAGCAGTAAACGGCTGCTGTCTAACTCCATAATAATTATAATTTTGTAATACCAAAGTGTGACAGCTGCAGGACAGACTCAAGTTGAGAAAGCCTTCATGATTTCATTTTTTTTTCTTTTTGAAAAGCAAAGAGCTGCACCGCCACTCACAAGCCTCTATATATCTGCGGCCTGTAAAAAGTTGGCGTGTAAGTGCGTGTTTACATGTGTGTGCCTGTGCGTTACTGTCAGTAAGAAGCAGTGTTTTTCTATGGAGCCACATGGGGCTGAGCCCTGTCAGCACTCGCGGCCGCAGCTCCCAGTGCCTGCCCCAGTACTGTCCCATGAGCCTGCTGCGGGGATAGAGTTAGCCAAATACTCAACTTTACTTTCCTGGCTCTTCCTGGGCAAGTTGCTCCTTTCTCAAGTCTCGCCCCATAAACCTCTCAACACCAGCTCTTCAACAGCAAATGGGTTGCAGCAATGTGAAGGCAACGTTTATAATTATACCTGGTTTGTACAGTAACACGGTTTACAGCTATTGACGCAATTGCTCATAAAGAAAACAAGATGCTACGTTTTTCCTTTTTTTTTTTTACTGCATGAGCATGCTGGCAGATCAGGTGCAGATTTTTTTTGACAGGTTTAAAATTTGCTATGTGCAACCTAACACATGCAGAGAGACATAATGTTTCAGTCTTAAGGTCTTTCTCACAGGACAGTGTCGCTGCTTTTTGTTTTTTTTGTTTTTTACCCCATTGCCACTGCATACTTTCTGGAAAGCAAAAGATGAATAGCATTTTTTGGTCTACCAACCATTTATGTCTGTCTATGTCCCTCTGTTTTATATTAACTGTACAAGAATCCTTGAAGCTTGAGCAGAGACAGAGTGCTGCTCTCCTGCTAAACGCAGCACCTGCGAGCAGAGTGCTCAGCGCTGGCCTGGCGCACTCTTACATAAACAGTGGTGGAGAGGACTGGAACAGTGGTGGCTCTGTTCACATGCTGCTGGACTATTAACATGTTTACCAAACCACCAAAAAAATTGCAAATTAGCCAATCACCATTCCTCTTTAAACTGTGATTTGGTTGTAGGCAGAGGCTGAACACTGTATCTCTGCTTCACCTATCATTGGCTTAATGACAGGTACAAGTTGCGCAGTTACCTGATGAGTAAAAAAGTGAATGCAGGCAAATAAAAGCTGGCGCATCTTTAAAAATGGTTTAGTCATCTCAGTGTGGGTTCCACTGCTAAGTCTGAATGGGACTTCCATCACAGAGCAAGAAGATCATTTTAAGATCCACATGCATACAACAACTTTAACTATAACTTGACTTTTTAAAAAATGTAATATCTCCCTTTGCTTTAGGAAAACTGGACGTGAGACAGTTTTCCAAATTTTCCCCAGCCATGGCAGAAGTCTCCTTCAAAAGAGTCCTGCAGCTGCATTTCCCTTCCAAAGTGACACATGTAAGTCAGATACTTTTGGCAGGTTACCGAGTACCGATTCTGTTCAGCGTCTCCAGCAGAAAGTTGTTAGTTTAGGTCCTACATCCTGCATGAAGAGAAAGTGAGGCAGCACCAAATCATGTTTTACTTTGTCTACATATAGCAATAATTTAGCCAACTGTTTTAGCCTATGAAACAGAAATGAACAACTTTTTGTGTGCATGTGTGTGTAAAATAATAGGATAATATGACACATCAGCTAATTTAACTCTGAAAACCATTCTAAGAACCCCTCAGTGCTTAGGCTCAGTAAGTGTCAACTAGTTTGTTTTATAAATCTGCCTTAAAATAATGCAATATTCAATCATTTAATTAATATTTAACCCTATGTGTGTGTAAGTAACATTCACATACTATATGCACCCAACAACAGCAAACAGAGTTTCACCTGTAACTAAGCCCACCCTATGACCTCCACCCCCGAAGTGATCTTCTGCCCTCAATTTAGTTATCTACGCTGTTATCAATCTCATGATCACCACCTATCTCTGGCATCCTATTAGCCATTATCACTCACCTCCCTGCTGTTTCAGCTCTTTGCTTTCATCCCACTATGCTCTATCTCCCATGTCACTTGAAGATGAATTCTCCCCCAATCTGTCTCTATCTCCCTGCTTATTGACCTACGAAGGGCAGGATCTGGCAATCCTCAACTCTTTAACAAGCGTTTCCTTGACCAACAGCACTAATGATGGTTTTACACACACACACACACACTGTTATCACAACCTCAGGAACGAGGCAGCAGTTAGGCAGAGGAACATCCCCGTGTGGTCTGGACACAGAGAAAAAACAGAGACTGAGGCCAGTTTTGAAAAACTTACCTTGGAGATGTCTGCTTTTATAATGGTCCTTAGGTTTAGCTGGGTGGGCCCTAGCGTTGCCATCACATTTTGGCTGTTCATACCTGTGACAGAAAATGCACCACGTAAAAAAAAAAAAAAAGAAAAGAAAAGAAAAATCTGTTCAATCACGGGAAATGGGTGAAAGGGACTGTCAAAAACAGGGAAACAATTTTTACTGTAAAGTCAGAGAGGACTCCCATGCTTTCCAATTACGCATTGCAGTTAAAGCTTAGGGATAGAAATAACTGTTTTGTGGCAAATCCAGGGGCTGTGAAACACATCCAGTAAGAGGGGGAGGATTTGGAGCTGGTATGAGGACAGAAATGGGAAGGGAGGGCGAGAACGAGAGAGATAGAAGTGTGGGAGATAGGGAGCGTGGGACACAAGGAAGCTTTCACAGTCTCCGTCGCAGAGCCCCGATTGCTGCTGTGCAAGTGGGCCAAAAGTTGGCCTGGGACAAGGAAGAAAATCCATGCTTCCATATGTGTGCTAATGTGCTGTCTGGCACTCTGCCTGGAGCCTTGTTAATCTGATACCCAGCCATGCTGCTCAATAAGAGTGTACCAGTTCTCCAGTCTGCCAGGCTCACTGACCTCTGACCTGCCACTCACCAGACCACCGAGTCACTCTGCACCATCAGCAATGGAGATGTCCATGTGTGTGCGTAGACAAGCAATGTCACAAGTCTGAGAGTTATGCAGTTTTACAAATCCCCGATAGAAAGCCTGCTTTTATTCTCTGAAATCTTATTTTTTTCTAATAGCTTCTTTTCAGTATTTTCAGTTTGCATGGATGAAAGCCTGCAGATATTAAGACCTGTGGTAAGATCATTCCTAATCTAGTTTTAGAACATTTAACTGCAGAAGATACATGCCAAAGGGCAAAAAGCAAGGTCATCTAGTTGAGCAGATTCTCTTTCTTGTGACCTCTCTGCTCTGTTAAGCCTGGCTAATGATCACTTACCTGCTTTGTGTAGCAACTTTCTAGTTTGTTTCCCACACAGAACAAGGCAATAAATGCCAAGGATATTTGTACAGGGTAATTAAGTACCACAGGTAAAGCCGCAAATATCTGTATAGCACATTGTTTTTTTCTAGGTGATATTTTGCCCACCTTGTAGAGGTCCCAGGTATGGGTCGTCCAGTATCCACAAGCACACACCAGCAGTAGCCAGTAGAGGGGTGGCATTGGACAGGCTTGTAAAGTCCTCCTTGGGCACAGTCTGGTACAAATACAGCGTCGTTCTTGTGTTGCCTTGCCTCTTCTTGGGCAGAAAGCTTCTCCTGGTCACATGATGAGGCTGGGAAAGAGGGGTCAGAGGTTATACAGGAATCAGCAAAGGTATTAGCGTTTTGGTCACAAGAAAGCACACACGTATGCATATGGTCGATAACCTGAGCATTCGTTTTGATGGTCTGGATGTGTAACTTGGCAAATACACACTCCAGAGAAGCACATTTGATATGAACACGAGGGTATGTTTGAAGTTTAAATTTGGACTTCGTCCTAACCAGATCTGGCAACCACATTTGGAATTATACAACGTGCATTATGGTTGAATTAATTTCTGTATAAAAGCAAAACGCATGCAGCTGCTCTCTCATTCCATTCTAACCATTGCTGCAAATCCCCGAGGAGGAGGAGGAGGAGGAGGAGGAAGACAAAGGGGTGGAGGACGAGCAGTCGGAGACAGGGTGTGTAGACTGCTATATCAGCCCCCCATGGCACTGTTTACGGACATTAACGGGCTAATGACTAAGCATGGGCTCCCCGTGCCCCAAGTTAAGTAAATATTTGGACACTCAACTGCCCTTTGTGGATGTGTGTGACAGCGAGAGAAACAGACAGGACAAAGGCAGCACAGTGGTCAGTTGGGCCTATGCTGTCAAACACCCACACAGACCGACACATAGCTGCAGGATACCGTAAAGTACCAGAGACCTATATGTTTACATATTCAGAAAAGTGCGTGTTCCTGTCTTTTATCCATACATACAGAAAATGAAGTGGCCTTGATGGGATTTTACTGAGCCTCACCAGGATCTAATCAGCCTTTTTTTTTTTCTGTGCAGCAGCCACATTAAACTAAGGAATGGAAGAAGAGCTCTTCTGGCCATGAGGGATTTTTATCTCTTCCTCTTTTCACTGCTTGCCTCAAGGCTCACAGGCTTCTGCAGGATTATGGATATCCCTTTTCTTTGTTTATTTTCATTAGAGATCTTTACCCACACAAAAGAGACCAAATGAAATGCCTCCCCGCTTTCTCAACCAACTTTCTTCGCTCCAGTTGCTCCGTATGGGCTCTCTTTGTTGGGACGGGTGGGTTTTTTTTTTCACCCCAATACCCCAAAGAGCATGTGGTAATCAAAACCATCAATGCTGCATTTCTCAAGCTTTTTATTGGTTGTAAATTATGATAATGGGATTCACACACAAATGCACACATGCACAGAAGGTTCTCATCTCTAGGCCAGCCTAAAATACGATTGTTTGGTACGAAAAGCTGCACATTTCCGAGACAACCGATGAAGACGCTTAAACGCGTGTGTTTGTAAAAAGATAGCAGGATTGACCAATCCGATTGACAGAAAATCGTTTGCCTGTGGCATGTGAGGAACGCTGCAATGAGAAGAACCACAGAGAAGCAGATCCTCAAAGCCTGACGCACTCCAACACCAAGATGTATTGGTTTCACAACCCGCCGTCTGTCCTTAAAAGACAGGAACAGCCTCAAACCAAGATTGCTCACACAAGCTGGAAAAACACAGTGGGCTTTTAGTTGAGGTTTGCAAACACCCGCTCGCCATCGTTAAGTAAAAAGCGGCCTTTGAAACTCACATGGCGCTCTGGTTCTATTGTTCTGTCGGCTGCGAACCTGCTCCGTCCACAGAGTGGGGTACTGGGAATTGCTATCTGAAAGAAATCACCATTAGCTTCAGTCAAACACATGCTCGTAAATCATCTGAACCAAACCAAAACTCACAGCCTGTAAAAATGCACATCAAGGTTATCACATCTTAAACTGCTGCAGTGGATGTGGATAATGAATTGCATATGACAGCTGTGACCAAAGTTATAGCTGCACACGAAGGGTGGGTAGGCTTGAATCTATTACTTATCAAATGATCACATCAGCGTGACGTCATAAAACGCTACTTTGCTCAAAATATATATAACTAGTTATAAAAGTGCTCAAATGCAGCTGCTTTCCATTCTTTATCTTTGAAGTGAAATGTGGGAAGCAGCTTTTCTGCGTATATAAGTACAACGTTGACCTGCTACTGCATAGCTGCTGGCCTCGTATGACCAGGCGGCTGATGTTAACTGACAAGTTAAATATTTCTGCAAATGGCAGATTTCAGTATTACTCATTTAATGACTCATTTTCTTATGCTACTGTTGGACTATGCTTTAGCATTAAATAGGCCTCACTCGTTGCTACTGTGTACAATACATACGGGAAAAAAAGCAAAAACACAATCTGTGCTGAAGTTTTCCTTTCTACTTTCATCATATCTCATCATCACAAAACAGTGTTTTACTATAACGTTTTCTGCAGTGACCTTTTTTGAGCATGGTGCTGTAACTGACTCGGGCAGGCTCTTCTGCCCATTTAAGGGTGTTTTTCTTTTGAGTCCGTCAGCGGTATGTCAGTAAACACACATTTTTTACTCACAGTCTGAAGAGTAACAGCTCACCTTCTTCGTGTTCAGGAGGCTGAGGATCGATCACTAGCCCAGTGTCATCTGCATTTAGAATGGAGAATATTTGCAAGGAGACTACAATTACGAGAGTACACTAGATTAGAGAACACTTGAACTATATGAGATTTGCACGTTGCCCGGTCAAGAAGGACGGAAGCAGAGTTAGAGGGAGAAAAATGACCAAAAGAGGCTGCACGTGTGGGGAAAACTGAAAGATGTGACTTGCAATATGAGAAAAAGAAAGCTAGAAATGTAGTGGTCACATATTCCGATGGTGTCACGTCATGCAACGGAGGGAGATCACAGTGCTACAGAGGACAGATTGAGATCAATTATGGTAAATTAAGAGAGAATTAGGACTGATTGTCCCTTCTCCAATCTTTCATTTCCTGCACTTGGATTGGGAAAGCTGTGTGGAGGAGGTGGCGGCGGCGCAGAAGAGGGTTAAAATGCAGTAGCCAAGTTTCAGATGAACCAATTAACAGTGGGAGAACTGAGTATGTTTGTTTGGTCTCCGTTTGTTTGATTTGTGGTAGGGGAGAGACAGGGACGGAGGTTTTGGAGCGCTTCGGGTGAAACCATGGCTGTAGGTGTGGTTAACCTCAGAACTGGTCGCTCCTCCTGCTTGAAGTAAAGCCCCATTAATGTATGAGTCAGAGAAGCTCTAATGGTTGGCTCCACAAACAGGGATTAGGCTCAAACATATTTTCTTTAACAATGACTTTCCATGGCAAAGTCAAATACAGTTATGGCAGCCATTCATCTTCTCAAACACGTAAGGTGGATAAAAATACGTAGAGTCTGTGTGCAGTGTAAATAACTGAGGCAGACGTGTTATTACTCTGCTCGCTTCAAGGATGGAAATGCCATTTCAAAAAGTGTATTTATGATTTGGATTTATGATAAACCACTAATGGCCTATCTTTACTTTGTGGCCTTTTACATGACTGTAACACCTCTTTAAGCATGTGCCAGGAAACCCCCGTGCTATTTGTGGTCACATGGCATTAGTTTTACTGCTGTTTGTCAGTCGTCAGCTGCATATGATTCCAGCATGTGAATCTGTTAAGTCAAGTAACAGAAATGGCTTTATTGCAAAATGCTAAGTGCATATCTCTTCCTACTTTATAAAAATGCTGCAACGCAGCTGTGAAATGACTTCTTTTTTTCTTTATTTTTTTTTACTGATGGGCTTCTGCTGAATCAAAATATTGATGCAATCACTGCTATTTTGAGCGCTGGCACACCGCAAACCTACAGTTTATTCTGCTTTTCACCACCCTGTTTATCCAACCAGTTCAGATTGAACCACAACCAACCCCTCCACCTCTTTTCCTCCCTCTTTCCTTCTCCCACAATCCCACCTCCTCTCTCAAATTTTGCATTCCCACTTGATCTATGCGTAATGACTTGGCTGGGTTCAGACAGACGCTATACCCAAGACTGTTTACAGAGAGAGAGAGAGGCACAGAGAGAGAGAGGCACAGACATGAATGTCACACTGACAGGAATAACCCATGTGACAAACACAAGTGGATGTACACACTTTCTCTCCCTCTCATGCAACCATGCACAGTCACATACAATCACATAATGAGTCAATCTGAATGAACCCAAATTGGACTCTTTGCAAGTCCTCAAATCACAGCAGTTAAACAAATTGTCTCTTAAGAGATGAGAGAAAGATATACAATTTCTGGAGTGCAGTCACAGGGAAGCTTAGTGGTTCTATATCTGGAAGAGGGAAGATGCTTGATGAGAGACACAGAGAAAGTAGGCTTGAGTGTGAACATTTCGTTGTATCTTATGACACTGCGGCTGAAAAAAGAACAAAAAATGGAGACTGATTATAAGTTATAAAGTTAGTGAAGGAGAACTTAAGATAAGTCAGCGGTCCTCCAATCTTGCTCCTGCTGCTTGCCTGGTAAAGACAACAAGCAAGTTATAGGCACCGAAGCTGCTGGTGCTGTGCAAAGTTTATCACACACTCTTAACTCAAGACTGCTTTTATATCAGCCTTCAGGCAGCTCGAACGTTCATGAATTGACAAAATATTAGTGAGGCAAGCCTAAACAGGCGACCCGTCTTGAACATCTCTGACAAAGATGAAGACAAACAGACAGATACAAAGGAACACACACACGTTCTCAGTGCCAGCGCTGATAGGTACATACATGCACACGAACAAACACAAAAGCAAACATGCATTGCCAAGGAGCCAGCGTGCCTCTGAGCGTGAACTTTTCTTGAATTCTCACCTGATTTACCTGGCTCTCTTGTAGTTGTCTTCTCCGGCTTTGATCCTGAAAAGCAACAGGCTCAAATTAATTAAAAATTCACAACCGTGCTGCTGATTTTTCCTTTTTGGCAGAGGACAACAGATTGGAAATCTTTGCCATGCTTTAAGAATAAAATAGCTGCCAGGCTGGTACACAGTCATTCTTAACCCCCTACCCACTTTTATTAAATCCACCTAATTTAAAAGTAACAAATTGCAAGTCAGCTGGAATTTGTTTTATGAAATATTTAGGCTTCATATCAGCTTACCCCCATACTCTAACTCTAACCCTGCCAAATGCAACAGAAACTCTGCAGCTGCTAATGTTACTACTGCTGCTACTTCTGCAGGCTTCTTACTATTGAGACAGCAGCAAACTACAAGACAGCCCCTTAGATGCAAAGGGAAGCCATATAGCATTGGTTATTTGATATTTTATTTTTATTTCACCTTTATTTATACAGTGGGAGAGACCTTCTGTCTCATCTTCAAGACTGACCCGTTTTAAATATGTTAAAACATGCTATTGTCATTACAATTCATGTAATCAGTTAACTGGAAAAATACAACTAGAAATAAAATAAAAGACAGAAACAATAACACGTTATGAACAGGAACAGCCATCCAACAATGTTTTCTGCATTGTCCTTAGAATTTGTTTCAAACCCTTCAGTTCAATTAAGCTGCATAGCTTCAAATCCTGTTGCAATTTGTTTCAAGTATAAGGAGCACTGTAAGAAAAAACGCCTTTTTCCCAAGTTCTGTATGTGGTGAAGGAACAGTGAATGTAATAAAGGCTTGTGAGCGGAGGTTGCAATTACTCTGCTTAGCTGACATATAGGAAGTTAGATACACTGGTAGTAATCCAGTAACTGATTTATAAATGAAAATATACCAATGCAATAGTCTGTGTGTGGACAGTGAAGGCCACTTAGCCAAAGAGTATAGAGTACAATGGTGGGTAAGAGTTTTACATCCTGTGATGAATCTCAAGAAGATAAACCACATCCAACATCTGTAAAGAGCTAACAGCAGCGTTCATAGTGTTCGGCAGATGCTACCCTCCAAGAACATTTACATTCCTCGCAGCTGAACTTTGTTTCTCAATTCTGCAGCACAGATTTTCTGCCAGGCTTATTTTTACTAATGCCCCATGCCTTGAGCAACACCCAGTCCTCGTATGGCCCTCGAACCCTCTGGCCGTCAGTCCACTCGCTGACCACTTTCCCACAGGACTGAATGTTACACCCCCACACAAACATAAAATGCCATTCTATGCTTTGTTGACTTTGATTTATCATCATTGCTACACTGAATTACTGAAACCAAGTGTCATACGTCAAGCATATTACAAAATAAGATGCCAAGAGCTGAGAACTGCAAATCTTAAAAGACTTGGGTTTTACTGACCTTGGCATCGAGGTTTCTTATTGGCCACTGCTGAGCCACTGATTGGCCGGCCATTGGGGGTAACACACCAGCAGTATCCAGTGTAGCTATGGCACTGAACCTGCAATCAAAACAGCATGCGCACACAAAGTCAGTACAAGCTGCATGTGGAAACCTATCATGTTAGAATCAAACAAAATGAAGGAACAGTTTTATTTGTGCAGAACAAATGAGAAGTTTTAGAAAAAACGTTGACTGTTGGTTTGGTTTTTTTGGCTTGAGCAGTAAACTTAATATAACTTATGGAGTGTTGTTCGTTACCTCGCTGTACGTGCCATCAGGGTTGCAAACAGGCACAAAGACCTGTGGGAAGAGCTTCTTGGCCTGCTGCTCTGTGTACTTCTTCTCTGCTACACATCTGGATGTATCTGAGGAGCATCACAAATCAGCAAAATCACTAGACACGCTATTTTCTTATGGTCCACAACTATGTAACCAGCATACTTAAAACGTCAGAGGAAGATGTCGAATTTCACAGATGATGAAGAATAGAAGAAACACGCAGGGAGAGAGCAGCGGCGGAGGGGGAAACAAGACGTTTCGGAAGCGGCAGATACTTGTGCGGCTGGGAATAGAACCAACACCCCCACTCTTATTAGGACAAGTCAGGCAAGCCTGCGCACTGCCTGGTGGTAAAGCCATTACTGAGCGAGACAGCTCATGCTGCTCTTGTAAGAACATTCCAGTCACCCAAGAAAAGGGCTGATGCACGGGGAAAACCTGACCCTTCCTTAATGTCTGAGTCTGTCTCACTCTCCTCTAAAAACCTCGACCGTCTGAGAGGTTCAGCCCAGGCTGTCCCCTCAAACTTGGCAACTTTTCATCCAGGTGTGACTCCAGTCTTTTCGCATCGCTCATCCCATTCTTCCAAAGCTGCTTTATCTCACCTGGCCAGCAGCACCAACTGTACAAAGGAGTCTGACGGTAACTCAGTGTAATGCAGTAGCTACTACAAAGTGCTGGATGGGCTTCAAATCGCACTGAAACAATAATTAATGCCAAGTTTAAAAACATTCACCAGCTTGATGGCAGTCTTGTTGCTGGCATGGCTTCTAGTAGATTAGCCATGTGAGGTGGGAAGTGCACTGCTTTCTCTTTCTCTAGAGTGCGTCCTTGTGTATGTGTGCGTTTCACTGACACTAGTGAGGAGAGCAGGCAAGATGCTGGATGCTCTGGAGGGAGGAAAACAGTGAATTGAGGAGCTCTAAAGTTAGCTGCAGTGGAAAACCCCAAAACCATCATCCTTCTCCAGGGGGCTCTGACCAAAAAGCTGACTGGAAAAAATGACAGGACACTTGAATCATCCTAGCACAGTGATAGAAAACAAATGTGGTGCCACTCTCACCATCTGCACAATCCCATCTCTGTGCTTTTAGGCAAGGCGAGACCTCTGGTTTATTTCTGATGCTGTTGCTGTGTCTATACCCCCCCTCCAAACACACACACACACACGCGCACACACACCATCCAGAAGCAGTGGGGGGGGTTCAAACTCTTATAGACCCGATGTTATTGACGCATACAATGCGACTTTCATGGACCCTCGTGCCTTTCAGCTTCCTGGCTGGAATCCTCTATTCTGTGTCCCGGCGCTGTCCGCCACATCCAGATGTCTGCTTAGAGATGTTGCCATGGAAACCCAGCACGGGCATAAAATTGTGGAATGCTTTTCCATCATATGACACTTCTTTTTAAGCAAACTTTTTTGCTCACATTCCCTGAATTAGAGGTCTAATGTAATGCGGTAAGAATGGGTCATTGTCCCCAGCCTACAGAGCGGTGAACTAGCAGTATAGAGTGAGCCTGTGGGGCAGGGGTGAGAGGGGTCGGGGCTGAAGAACTGGGGTGTATGGGTTCTTCTTCCTTCCTTCAATGACTAACAATGAGAGAGTCTGTGAGCTTCCTGACCTCACAGGCTCTCCTTCCTTTTCCCTCTCTTCTTGTTGTCACATATATAAAGCTTTGCATCCAGGATGAAGAAATCTTTGTCAAGATATTTCTGTATGTCCCATAAATGAGGAAATCACTGGTCCCGTCTGTAATCGAAATAATTCATGATTTGACAAATTAATGATCTGGCAAATTAATGACGCGTCTCTCGTCACACAAATGGTGTGAAATTATAAAACCATGCAGGCAGCAGTAAGCCCCCACTTCTACAGTGTCAAACCCACTTGTCCTCCCACCACTCAAAGAATCAATTATGCTGAAATGAATTTAACCCACAAGTTTCTACTATGACCCCCCTCTGTGTATTTGAGAGCATCAGGCGGCGATGAAGCGTGACTCATGACCTGACCTTTGCACGGCCCTCGGCTGACCTCCAGCTGCGGGTCACGGCACTTGGCTCGGAGGAACTCGCAGCGC
>VOQK01042296.1:15585-43108 GCA_015052645.1 Benitochromis conjunctus | reverse complement strand
ATAATCATTAGCATGTTAGCACCAATACTGTTAACACTAAACTGCTTCAATTAACCCTTTCATGCATGAATTATGACAACCTCAATCAGGATTTTTTTCTTAAGTATTTTTATTCATCTTTAGGCATGAAAAGATGCATAAAAAAATCCTGATTGAGGTTGTCATAATTCATGCCCGACAGGGTTAAATAACAATAATTACAATAACACACGTCATACATCTATAGTAACATTAAACGACCAGTGGGTGGCAGGGTATGGAGTGACACATCAGTGTCCAATGTAGTGGTTTATGTGTAAGTATACCATCAACACTGACACAAATACAAGAAAACAGCCTTTGAATAGCTGTCCACTGTAGTGACCACTATGAGTGAAAGGGTTAATTCACTTTGTGATATTGAGTGATGGTGGGAAGGTTTACTGCTCGATAAGGGGACTGCTGCTTTGTAATCAATAGCCAAAGTAATCATTTTCACAGCCTTTCATTCGCTTTAATAGAGGGCGTCAGTCACAGCATGCAGTGGGCGTGCAATTGAATTCTCTTTAAGGAAAAGAAAAATCATTAAGCTCTCCTTTTCTTTGTCTGGGTTTTTCTACTGCTGGCAGAGGAAAACACAAAAGGTGACCAATCAGAGTAGGGCAGTTAATTTTCCCAAAGGGACAAAATTAGGGCCTAACTGTCTTACAAGCTCAACAGTTTCACCTCTCTGTTTTTTCGGTGGAAATAGTTCTCGATTAGGCACCAGGTATCACTGCAGGCTTGGTCACTTTGCTGAATTTTAAAATAATGAGGTGAGTTTCAAACGTATTTCTATTTCTGACTTTGTATGATGTCAGAAAGAGGGGATATCCTTAAAAGGTCATCTCAGGTACTCTGGGATCACAGAAGCCCCACCTACATGCTGTTAATGAGGGGCATCCAATTAGAAGAAAGTTGATTTAAAGATGACATTAGCTGCACTACTGTCCAGCATAAGATAAATAAAGATTTTTGAGCCCAAGAATAAAAATATAGAGCCATAAAAATATAGAGCCATAAATAAACATGGATTATTGAATGTCAATGGAAGCTGTATGCTCTAAAAACAGCTGTTTAGGGTGTGATTCCACAAACATCTGTATGGCTGTTGTGTTTTTTCCTCTCAGTTTGACCTTTCCTCCGTTACCAGTGTAATTCAGCAAAGGATGAGCCCGGTGATATATTGCTTTCCATTTGAAGTGGCCTGAAGTAGAGAGGTCTGTATGACTGATAACCTCAGAAGCACTCAGTGATGCTCTTGACAGCTGAAAGCTAAGTTCCTCATCACGTGTATGAAGCCCTTCATCTCTGAGGCTCATGCGATAATGCACTGTCTGCCGGTTATTTTCATTAGGTAAATGTATGTTGTTGACATGACGTGATGGATGGGCTGTTATATTTGGTGTGTGTGTGTATTAGGGGGAGAGCCAGGGGCTTGAAGGCTGTAGTAACAAGACGGGCGTTCAGCAGTAAATTGTTCAGTTTATCCCACTTTTCACTCCGCCCTTCATTGATTCCCGATACCGTGCACGTCGAGTCTCTCGCTGTTTTCCATCACGTCTGTATCTTTTTGTTGACACTGCTCACACACGCACAAACCCTAATGTAGCCAAAATGTTACTTCCTGAAGAATGTTTAGCCTCTTTGCAAACAAAAACGCACTCAGAGATAACGTGCTAGAGCCAAGATTGTGGAACTGTTGACATTTGTTTTAAGAAAAGAAATGCTTGTTGTATTTAATCTCCATGTGGATTTAAAAAATACATGGTGTTACCAATTACAAGATCCACGAAATCCATGACACAAAAGGAATCCACGAGCAGCATAAGGACTGAGAAGTAAACATACAGAGCACAAACAGACAAGCAGACCCCGGGAATACGGTGGTTCTGACACTGATGCCGGGGCTGATTGCACCAGACGCCGAATGGCAAGTTTCAAGCCTCGTTTATGGTTATCGCATGCACTAAATCTGCCATCATCACAGCTCTGTCACTATTTATACCAGTGCTTAAGGAGGAGTCACTGCAATCTCCTGAATGACAGGAATAGAAAAAGTAAAACAGGAAGCAAAGTGACGTGACATTTACTTCTGCATTGAATTTTTATTGTTACGATTCTGCTCAAAAGCTGCGACATAAAGTGGAGACGAATACGAGACTTTTAGATTTGTTCCACTTTAAACCAATCAAGAACCTCAGTTTAAAATGACAGCCCAGACAGAATGAAGGCAAGAAGTGGCATCTCCACCAAGCCAACCTCAGGCATCCCTTTATCCAGTCAGGTGTAGACAATGGTCAGTTAAGGCTCTGCAACACCCAGAGACTATAATTGCAGGAAGGCTGGCGCTACACTGGATCAGTTCTGCTGCGATTTGTTTTTGCTGTATATTTGAAAAGGTCACACAGCAGCTAAAAGGATCAGTTATGCTTCAGTTCTTTGTTTAATTTCTTTTTGTTTTCAGACATATTGGTAGCTTAAGCTTGATTTTATTCCCCTGAATAAAGTTTTAATGTTTTCTGCATCCACCTAAAGGGAAAAGTTTATATATGAAACATGCCAGATGGTTTAACAACAAGAACAGGATATTTAATCAAAGAATTATGAAGAAATAGTTGGGGAGGCCACGTGCAGACAATCTCAAAGGAGGGAACTCAGACAGTAGAAGACACAGGCAGTGGATATGGATATTTCGCGGTGGTCCCAAGGGACATTTTGGCCTGGTGTTAGTTTCAGCAGCAGGATCGAGCTGACAAATCTTCAAATCCATGCATCAGGTGTGACTCTTTGACTAGACTGTCTGCTCTTACCACAGCGTCCTTACACTCTCCCCAGAGAAGCACACAGATGCAGCCTGCCTCTCTCTATCTCAGTAAGACACGTAGTATGTAACGGCTTATCTGCACGTAAGGGAACACAATTCCCAAGTGTCATGGACAGTCAAAGGAAAGGTGGGGGTCTGAAAGAGGGAATAAAAAAAATCACAAGCAGGAAGCGGACACATCTCTCATTCTTTGTTTAAAAGATGCAGGCTAATTGTTTTATCATTACCACCGAGTTTTTGAGGGAGCACCTGTAGCTGCTGCACAGAGCTCATCAGTGCTTACCACTACAGATGACAGATACCTTAATAACCGAGGGCTTTGTAAAAAAAAAAGAAGCTAAGTCACAGCCTTAAATACATCCCTAAAGCTTTGCACAACGATGAAATTTCAGTTTCCTGATATTTAAAAACAAGATCTATTGTTAATAACACAAAATCAGAATCAGAGAAACATTTCAACATTTCAATGCATCTGCATATGGATGGAGACCCTGAACATCTGTCTTAACTCTTATTTTCAGTTTCATTCATTTACAAAATTGAGCGGTTTGATTCTGAGCTGACACAAGTCCCTTTGGGGTTGAATGAGAAAGGGCATCTGGCGTACAAACTCAAATGTGTAGCTACCCTTGTTAACTACTCCGTGTGAATAAAGGAGCAGCTGAAAGTAGTTTTCTCCTTAAATCAGCGACAAACAGTTTACTTATAGTACTTACATTATTAGATGTCTTGTATTAAAAGTTGGACTTATAATATCATTAAATTGAATTATTGTAATCGTGTAGAGAAAATCTGATATTGTGACAGCTTCAAATTACAGGCTTATTTATACATATACACAAATATAGCTTATTTATACGCATAGGGCTAAAAATGGAAGTGGAAACAGCCGGGCCAAAATAAGACACAGGTGTAGACAGTTAAAACAATGAAGTGGGAGAAGAAGTAAACTAAGTATAGGTTCTTGTTTTATTTTGGTATTCAGCTAACGCAGTCACAAAAAAACCCTTATCAGCTTTCAAAAAAACCAAGGACAGCATTCAAACACAGATCAAAGGTAAAGGAAGAATAAATCCCATCAGAAGCAGAGATAAACCCATAATGATCCCAGCCTCAAAATAAAGAAATTAGGACCCAAACAATGGGAAACTAAGACCAACCCATTACAAACCTATAAACCAAACAAACGCAGTGGTTCTCAGACTGGGGTCGCTGTGGGTGGAATATAGAAAACCAAAGGAACAAAATAGAGAAAATTCGTTTTCTAATGCTCTAATGCTATTCCACCAACTCTGTTTCCACTAATGATATAAAATAAAAAAATAAATGAAAAAAGATTAAAGACAAACATGTGGTGTGTGGGGCACAGGCACTTTATTTAGCTTCAGAAGTGGTGCATGCCAGAAAACGTTAAGCGGCCTGTGATGGAGTCCAGGAATGATTGTGAAGACAAAGGCAGGATGTTAAGGTGCAGGTGATACACAAAGAAAAGCATCTACCAAACTAAGAAGGGAACACTAAAATCAAGACAGGAACTAAAACTCGATAATGTTGCAAGAACTCAGGATCTCGGGGTTTCCATGAGATCGAGCGGGACTTCCCAGAAAAGACTCTACTACGCCATCAAATATAAATGACTGCAGATGGAAACAGACGTCTTCTTACTAAAGTGAAATTTAATTTTGCTCCCTGCTCGTGCCAAACATTTGATATATATTCATCAAAAAAAAAAATTAAAAACCTTGTACCAAACTGAATTGTCTCTTCGCCATCCAGGCTCTTCTCAGTTTCCAGCGTTACTGTTAGTTTTGGATGAATGGTGGGAAAAATATGGATGTCTGTGATGCGCACTGCAGTAAACAGTGCTTGGCCTGTGTGATTGCATTCAGCGCATTGATACTCATCAGTCTTTCATGTCTCCCTCTGATGTTTTGTACTTTAAACTTAAACATGTGGGTGTGTGTAGGATCCTTGAACCAGAAGACACGTGGCAGGATGCCAGACATTGATGCTTTTAGCCGCCATGGTGGTGTGGCTGACTCACCTTCTTGCTCCATCGGAGTAAATGCGTGTACCAGCATGCTTGTGTGTGTGTGTTTGTGTGTGCGTAAGCATTTGAATGTTAAAATCTCAAGAGAAGAAAAAGAAAAAAAAAAACATTATACAATACATGATTTCTATAATTATAAAATAAATGTGAAGGGCCATGATTGCAGTGGTAACAAGGAAATGGAGACCTGTCGTCAAACCTTTGGAAGGGAACAACAGCTGCTCTGTATGTGTGCTATTTGCTGAAAATAACATATAAAAGGATGGCTGCTGCAGTGTTTTTATTGTGTCTTACCTGTTTAACAGTGGTTGTTATGTTTGAGGAGGGAGAGCTACTCAAACACTCCAAGTAAGACCTCTGAATTATTAGTTTTTACCTCAGTTGTTTACATTCAGTGCCATTTAATCTGTGAAGTCTAAGCATAAACAGTGCAAAACTGCTAGAAGTAGTTCAGTAATTTCTTTAATGATTTAAGGCCCCAGTCATATATTTATATATGCCAGTCCTAAAAATGTTTCTGCCCTCTATTTCTATTACAGCTTTTCATACTTTTTATAGCAGGTGGTCTACTTTTGTGACAAGGATAGTGGAAAGTTGTGTATGGTTTTTTTATTTGTTTTTTTCTTTTACATTACAGGCTTTGATTTTCTTGTATTTTCCACCTGTAGTCACTGCACTGTGGTGTGAGCTTAACCAAAGTCTAGAAAATATGGCACTATTGACATGTTCAGGTGGCCTGCACCTCAGGTCTGGCTCCAGGGTGAAGCACTGGTATCTGGTTTCTGAATTTTTTGCTGTAGTCATTGTAGAGGTCTGGCTCCTCACTTAGGGACCAGACCCTACCAGAAGGAGCTGGCCTTCCATGGAAACCCATGCCATGAAGCTCCTGGCTAAATGTAACTGCATGGTGCGTTGACGCAGCCCGCAACTATTGTGATTGGACTGTTCAGTAACACTGATTCTTCCTCTGCATTTCCAGCTACTTTTTTAATTTTAACAAATGGAATAATAATCATAGCATCAATATAAGCACTCAGCAATGTCAGCAAATACCTGGAGGAAGATTACTGAAAGTATCAGAATGGATGTGAGGGAATGCACAAAGAAGCGGAAAAACTTGAGGATCCATTATGAAAGGAAAGAAAAAAGTCCAGGCATTTTATTTGTTTCTATGGGCTGGCACTTCATACGACACACTGGGACATGACCACAAGGTAATCAATACATAATGCACCAGCACAAGCATAAATGCCACCAACGATGTTGCCCACTTGTGTTACGTCGTAGGCTCTTCAAAGAGACACTGCAGAAGTCTAAATCAGGCTGAAGGTCGTGACTCATTGGCAGGGTTACAAGCGGACAACAGCAGCTGAAATTGTCTTTTTCTGAAGGGCGTCAACACGAGAAGTGACCAGCAGCGAAGTGGCAGCCACAGGACGTAGATTGTCAGTGACAATAAGCAACTTTAAGCAATGATGGGCAAAAAAAACGCTTGTGATGCAAATTCAAAGTTGACTGAAGTGATTGAAGCAACCACCAGTGAGAGTGATTCATACTCTTGATTGACAAATGAGGAGGTGGTAAATACATTAGAGGTTTCCCTAGACAACCTGTGCCTGAAATATCCACTACTGACCAGTCATTAGCTACAAAACATGATGCATGATGAAGGAATCGCTTTGTAAGTGGACTGGGCTTAGGAGACATTGAAAGATTCCAGCTGAGATGGTTTGGATATCTGACTTGGGCGTCTCATGGGTGGATGGGTGAGGTGTTTTGCGCATTTGTTCAGCTGGAGATGTTGCGGCTCATCCAGGAAAACCTCAAGAGATTTTGTCTCTGGGCTGTCCTGGGAATGCCTCCATGTTCCACCAGAAGAGCTGGAAATGGTGACTGGGGCAAGGGACTGCTTACCCAGACCCCGATAAGCATTGGAAAATAAATGGATGGTTCTATATAAACAAGTCTTCATGTTATGTGTGTTTGTTTGTGTGCTCAACAGGGAGGGCAGCACCAGTATTCTGAACAACCTGCTGTCCAGGATGGAGCAGTACGCCAACAACCTGGAGAACCTGGTGGAGGAGCGAACACAGGCCTACCTTGAGGAGAAACGGAAAGCTGAAAACCTCCTCTATCAAATTTTACCACAGTAAGAAAGAAAAAACAACAGCGTTCACATTTTTGTTCTCATAGCCAAAAGCTTAAAACTCCCAGTGAACTCAAACACAGCAAATTGGGTGTCTCAATGACACTTTGTCATTTGTGTTAAATCCCTGTATTAATTAAAGAATTCCTCCCAGTGCTGCATTTTATTAACGGATACACATTTCCCCGTGGTGCCATCTCACTGTAGATGAAAGGGAACACAGAGAACTGACAGGCGAACTGCTCATTAAAGTGAGCCGGCAGATCAGATGTGATAGCGAGTTTAGGCATTTGGATCACACCACAGGAACAAATCCCATTTTTCTCACCCACTTATCTGCTTCTTCTTGCCTCCCCTCCTTTAAAGCCAGGCAGTCAGAGAAAAGCCTGAGAGGAAGGACACATTTCATTTCTCACCACACATGTGAATTGAGTAAACTATGTTTTTTTCTTTTTTGCCTTTCGTATCATTCGATTAACAGGAAATTAGCGTCAGCAGAATTAGCAAAGATAAACTGACATCTGGCTATAATTTAGCCTCCGGGGCACAGATGTAATTGTGATTCAAAGAAACATATCGTTGATTATATTTTAATTCAAAAACTTAACATAATTAAAATATATACATCTTGTTTTTGCCTTTCTGATCCTTGCTTTCTCTCTGTCATTGTTTATGCAGCTCAGTAGCAGAACAGCTAAAAAGAGGGGAGACGGTGCAGGCAGAGGCATTCGACAGTGTCACGATTTACTTCAGCGACATCGTGGGCTTCACATCCATGTCTGCAGAGAGCACGCCGCTACAGGTACACACTGATCAATGCCTCATCGCAAACCTCAGTATTGTCTGCTTCTGGCAGCATTTAAGTGTCAACTTCTCCTTTTTCTGACTTTCAAGCTAATCTTAAAGCTTTTAAGAAATCAGTGGTCGTGATCGCAGTTACAGTGAATTCTCCCTTCTCTACTCGTGCATGAAAAGTGCTCACCGGGTCTCCATCTACAGTGTGTCTCATAGTGTGTGTTCCCACACATAGGCCGCGACTGAAAATAGTACAGTTGTTAGATGGTAGAGTACGCTGACTCAGAGTTGAGTCACGTTATGCCACCACATATCTCCCTCTCACTTAAATACCAAAGTGGTTTCTAGACTTCATCTGGAAGACATGTCTCTGCTGCTAATGGACAATCTCACACTCTCAGGTGAACTGGAATCACCCTGAGAAAAAACTAAAATCTGTTTCTCTTCCAATGTGTGGAAGAAAAGGTTATGCTATTTGACAAAGCTAAAAAAGAAAGAACAAAAAAGGCCTTGTAGACCTTTTTTCCAAACATGACATCTTGACTTTTCACAGTGGAGAAAGCACAGATTTTTAAAAATTGTGGTTGCATCCCCTTTACAGGATCTCGTATATGATGGATTTACCCCTACTGTGTAAGGCCCCAATCACATCAGCCTAGAGACTGGTTGGCAACCTACTGGCAACCACCAGTCACTAGGGAAAAATGAGTATTCCCCAGCTGGTTGGAAAATGGTTGCCAACCAGTTGGGGAAGATGTATATGGTCCTGAATGGAAAAACATTCCTGTGATTGCTTTGGTCACTAGTAGATTGCCAGGGTCGTCTGTAGTTTGCATTGAAGATGCCGACGTTCCTACAAACACTCTGCAACTACTTGCTAAGCAATAGTAAAGTTGGGCATTTCAACATGAGACTCTATGGGGACTCAATATTTTTGGAGAGCCAGCCCCAAGTGGCCACTAGAGGAACTGCAAATACACATTCCCTTCATTTTTCAGTACTAGAGGCTTTTGCTTGATACCCATAGGAAAAACTGTTCCCTGTTACACCATAAATACATGCTCATGCTCATGAACACATAATTTCTATATAAAAAACATGCATTGCTTAGAAGACAACAAGGGTTAACGAAGAAGTAGTTTCAGATATTACATCTATATTCTCTCTAATGAAAAAATGTACTCAGGGGGTGAAGGAACTTTTTTTTCCCCCAGCCCTGGATAAGCTCTGGAGCCAATCCTGTCAGGTCACACACACACACAACACCAAAATTCCCCTGTCAATCAAACTCTTCACCTCGTCTTGACCTGTAATTATAGCAGCTCTCTGTGCACCCAAACAGCCATTTTCAGAATGCTGTAGATTATTCCTGAGGATCATCATTCACCCAAAGTGCTTTTTTTTGGACATGTGATGGATGTCACCTGCATCCAGAGTCAACCAGTGAGGATTCTGCAGTAAAATGCAGAAGTCAGCTGTCTTACCTACCACAAGAGTTTCTCTATAATGAAGCTATATATGGTATGAATATACTGTATGCAGCTGAAAGGTGTGTGGATTACAGATATATGTCGAGCCATCGAAATCATTAATCTGGTGTTTAAGTGGCAGCTGTTTTTTTTTTTCCTACAGTGTAAATGCCACAGATAAGCAGTAATTTAAATCATGTAATTATCAGAGCTTTGACCAGCAGCACAGCTACAGAGCAACGCTGTGATCAGTGGGTCATTGTTTTGTTTAGTGACACGTATACACATAAATCAAAGGGTGTTTTCAGGTTTTTCCACAATATTTCACACATTGTGCTTGTACTTCCACAATGACAGCAAAGTCGGTGTGCAGTCAGGTATTAGTATCATGATTTCTGTAACACTCAGCTTCACTTTACTACAAGGAAGGTCTTTTTATATGTTGTAACTTCGGTCTTCTCCACAGCAGGTTAAAGGTCCAACAGCACGTGCAAGAGTAGCCCAGAGACCCCTTGTTTGTGACACTGCTCCCTGGTGACAGTAGATAGATATAACACATACATGACACGTACATAAGGATGAGGAGCTCGGTTATTTGGAAGGAGGTCAGTGTGGAGCCACTACTCCTTCACATAGAGGACACAATTGAAATGGCATGAGCATCTGACGAGGACCCTGAGCACCTCCTAGGTGAGCGATTTTAGTGAGGCTATACTTGGGTAAAGCTAGGACACAAGCCAGCTGAGAGATTATGCTTTGGGAACATCTTGGGATGTTCATGCTCTGGTGTTGTTGTGAACCGGGTTACAGTGTGTGAGAGGGTCAGTGCAGGAGCTCAGATTCACAGATGACAGAGAAGGTGACGTTCTGTAGAAATGTCTGGGCGCTGGTTTGGCTTACAGGTCCAGGAGGCAACCATGTGCTGCAAAGCTAAATGTGACTCTGACATGAAGCCGGTCACTGAGTGACTTCCCCAATCTCTCTCTAATCTCTCTCTCTAACCAATGCATAAATAATCATGTCAGCTGTAAGGGGAAAACATGGTTCTGCGGTGGTCCTAATCACAGGCTACAGACAGCTTTGCAGACTGTTGACACATGTTGTAGCTGTTTACCCTCACCAGGGGGCAGTGTCACAAAAAACCTCTCCTTCTTGATTGTTCTGTTGTTGTTGCTGCAAGCCATCATCTGTACGGAGGCCCACAAGTGCCAAAGTGAATTAAACAATGACATCATTAAATAATCAGTTAAATGTCATTAATTAATTAAAATTGGAAATAATAATTACATATAAAAATAATAATAATACATTTTATTTAAAAGCACCTTTCAAGACACCCAAGGACACTTAACAATAGAATAAAACACATAATAGGACAATGACAAAATAACATGATTTAAAACATTTAATAAATTTCCATTTTTAATTAATTAATTGCACATTTTAATTACTATATATTGATGTATTTATTTAATTTATTTTGACACTCGTGGCCTTCCATACCTTGTGCTTCTCAAGGTGCTTTTTAAAAAATCTTTGAGATTTTTCCTCTTTGTGGTAACTTCCACTGTCGCTCCCTTCCCAGTTCTCTTTAACTTATCAACCAATTAGCATCTGACCTACACTCATCCACTGTAGAGCTATGTGCTGCTGATTTTTATGGAGGACTGCGCACAAGCACATTTGCATTGGTTGCAAATCTCCCTGTGTAGACAAATACCTACACAGTGTACTCAAGCACTGTGGCATAAATTCACCATTAGACTGCTGCTCCCATGGCCCGGACCTTTATAAGATGTAATTTTAAAAATATTTATGTATAAAAGATGCTTTTATATAGAGAGCACATCTTCATATTATCAGGTTTTACCATAAGATAGATAATACAGCAGAAATTTACATGATGTCTGTTATGCTGGTCATTTAATTTCATGCGTCTTTGAATTATGCAACTGGATGAGCGTTAAAGCATGGTTTAATGCATCCTCTGCTAAAGGAGGTAATAAACAAAGCACTGAAGCACCTTTTCTTAATATTTAGAGAATTTAACAAGCTCTTAATCCAGCTGCCATGCAGATGCTTCCAGGCCACTTCCCAAGCAAAACGTAATACTATAACAACAAATAGGTCGGAAATTATATCCTGGTTCATCACAGTTCACTCAGGACCAGATGTCCCTGCTTCAAATGGGTTTTTAATTCTTAGGTTAAAAAAAAAAGAATAAATAACCGAACATCTAATATGAAGCCCAAATAATAATAATGGCCTCTGAATAAACAGGCAGCCGGTGACATTACCGCTACATTTCGACTATTACGAGCCAATTCAATTTTCTAAATTTAAGACAGATTGTGCATTTGTAATATTCCATCTGCGGATTTGATTTATTGTCTCGTATTTGTGTTTTTCAGTAAGCCTCAAAAGCCTGGAAATCGTCCAGGGACAGAAATAATGCGAGCGGCTCTGAGGTTTTTACAGACGCGCTCGTCTCCCAGTCTGTCAGCCTTTCAACAAAAGAAAACCGGGCGCTCAGTGCTGGATTTACAGCGTGCACTCCTACATTTTTTTCATTAACTCATAATGCTTTGGGTTGAGAAACAGGATATGAGCTAAAAACTTCCAGCGCTTATCTTCTTCTTGTTGCACTGAAAATACATAAACACGAAAACTTCTCTCTCTACAGGTTGTCACGCTGCTCAACGATCTGTACACGTGTTTTGATGCAATCATCGACAACTTTGATGTATACAAGGTACGTCAGGATAATCAGTGAGGAGTCTACCTTTGTGTAGCCCCTCCCTTCATCCTCTGTCTGAAATAAGCGGTTTTACCTCCCTTTCAGCCAACTTCATTCTTACAGGCTAAAATCAAATGTTCAAGTAAAACAGTAAAAGTTGACTTCTTTACTTGAAGGTAAAACTGAACTTCTTGTCATTGGTCCCTCAGGTGGAGACCATCGGCGACGCCTACATGGTGGTGTCCGGGCTGCCGGTGCGGAACGGCAAACTCCACGCCAGAGAGATCGCCGGGATGTCGCTGGCCCTGTTAGAGCAGGTCAAAACGTTCAAGATCCGACACAGACCCAACGACCAGCTGAGACTCAGGATAGGCATACACACAGGTGAGGCTTAACTCACAAGGTGGTGGCAAATGGAAAATTTAAAACCTGCAGGTTCCAGTTTTTTAGTATCGGAAGCTTTAAGGTTTGCATTTGCATTTAGTCACATTTAGGTAAACATAAAACATATGAAGAGCAAATGAGTGACTGCATCTGCAATGAAATGCCATCAGCAGTCATCTCTACAGTTTTGCTTTAATTAGCTGTATTTTTCTAAACAGAGACTGATAAATAGATGGAACAGGAAGTCTTAGCCATGATATTAGAGTTGGGAGAGCTTCTTTATAGTCAATATACAGTCAATATCCAATACTGTCATCAGCAGGGAGGTCACAGGGGTATCAAAGTATTATTTGTGCCAGCATTACTGTTTCTTCCTGTAATTTCCGAGTGGGAAGTCAAATTCATTTTACATCAGGGCCCACTCATCCTTTCTGTGAGTGAAAATCTGTTTAGCTGTGCATTTAATTGAGATATCGCATTTAATCCCTGCGATATCTCAATTTAAGAAAAAGAAGTTCAATATCAAAAGCACGTCTCAGTTTTACTATATTATAAAGAAATGCTGCTCTGAAATGTTACAGCATGTCTCTTTGGGCTTAAACTGAAAGAAATAAATGTTTTAAATTAAAGGTTCACATTGCCCAGACTGTCCTTTAATTATATAGCAGAAAGGGTTTATTTAATTCACAAAAAAATTCCATTTTATTTATTTATTTAATTTAAATAAAAACTGACATTTCTACAGTTGCTAATAAAGAAACATGAACTTCTCTGTAATGTCATTGTTTGTCTGTTACTTTGGTGTAGTATGGAAACCTGTGGTTGAGGCCTTCATTGGCAGGACAAGCTGTAAAATGTATGAAAATACAGTTAAAAGTCCAAAATGCATGTCCTCCTTCACATTTTCCACAGATCTGCAGTGGGCCAAATTGAAGTGTTTGCCGGCCCGATTCTGGCCGCGGGCCTTATGTTTGACACCCCTGATTTAAGGCTATATCCCAAAGCCCTCCCAGGGAAATTTCTGTAATTTTCCTAACCCTGAAACATTATTAGGTGTGTCAAAGAAAGGGCCTGGGGGCCAGAACTGGCCTGGCAAGCACTCCAATCTGGATGACAGTGGAAAAGTTTGAAAGAAGGCATTAACTTTAGACTTTTAACTGTATTTTCACAAATTCTTCCTACTGATAAAGACCTCCCACATTGCTTTTCATACTACAGAAAGGTAATTACCTATTAAATAAAACATTTGATGACAGAAGAGTTCCTGTTTTTCCACTATCTAATATAGAAATGTTAGGTTTTTATAATAGGTAGCTAATCTGTAGCATCAGAATCAGTGAGCTTCTCACTCGACGGCACGTACACGGACGCGCCGGCGGGGCTGGAAGCAGACAGCTCACTGATTCTGATGCGTCGGGTCTGCGCTTTGTTTTTTTGCGCTAGATTCTGAAGCTGCTGGTTTTGTCTCTCTCCAACCAAAATCGACTGAACCAGCAGCAAAAGAAGATCCAAACTACGCTTCACATTTCACTTCACATAAACATTGTCATTAATTCCTACTTTTGCTGTTTTGCTTCCACCACGATAAAATCACACTTCCTGCACAGCTCTTTCTTGCTCTCTCTCAGTGTACTGAAAGAACAGTTTCCCATCTCAAATCTCTGTTTTCTGCATTATTCGCTTGCTTATTACCCACCAGTCTACCGTTGTTTACAGCGCTGTCGGCTGCTGTTTTAAAAAAAATTTAATTTAGATGACTTCTGACAAGAAAGTCACATTTCTGCTGTTCAACACTGAAGAAATGTAAACTTTTTAAAAAATTATGCGAAATTGCGAAATGCTTAGCTGTGTCTCTAAAAAAAACCTCTGTAACTTTGCTCTGCTTCACTTCAGCAAAATTTCCCCGATTCAAATCAAATCGAATCGATTCTAGAAATCAGTGACGATACCCAGCCCTAGTAGGTACAGCTGCACTGATCTCTTCCGTGCTCGCCTGCTTTTTTGAGACCGTTTTTCTGTTGCTGTTGTTTCATTGATGTGGCTACTTTTCCCACCGTGGCAGAAGATCACAATCTCATTATTAAATGCTCTTTGAGTCTATCAAAACTTAATTGGCCCCAAATGGGAAGCTCCCTGGCAACGAGCACGACCCCGACCTTTTTGAACAAATCAAAGATTCAAAAGGCTGAATCAGGCTACCTGAATCCTGCAATTATGACAGCTTGTTCAGACATTATTAGGAACTAAGCAAGGCACATTTCTCTGTCTCCACACGCTCACTCCTCTAAAACTAGAAGAGCGAGGCGCTTGTAGAAAGACTGAATTATTCTAACTGCTTTTCATACAAAAAAATTAGTCAGCCTCGTGTGTGTCTTTAAGTCTCCGGGTTCTGATTTCTGAACGCCCACACTTAATGCTTTTTAATAACTGTTGAGTAATTCTTCATGTGTATCCCAGCAAAAACATAAAAAATAAATATAAAAGAAACATGTGTTATCCAGGGCATGAGATTGGCTGACAGTATCCAGAACCTTTGTAAATTCCATTCTTCAAATACCCAAACAGACGGAGTTTAAAGGGGGGATGTTACTATTTTCCTCATTTTCTGTCATATATGCACTGCCACAGTGGTGGAGGCTCATCCTAAACATGACAATGAAGTCTGTGCATGTACAAATAGACTCTGTGAGCTGAACTGCTCTAAATGCTTTGTTTCAGAGAGTATTTTTTCTACTCTTAGCTCCGTATGAAGATCTCACTGCTAATATGGTCATCACAGGAACTCTGTGCTCCGAAGTGGCCGATGAAGAAAGTTGGCTTAAAAGGAGAGGAGCTAAAATGTTTTATTTCAGACAGAAGATGATTTGAATGTCTGCTGCAATAAAAACAAAAAAAAACTTCCAGTACAGAGTCCAAGAGTAAAAATTAGGAGCTGGAAATGAGCACAACAGCCCTCCTTGTTTTGTTCTTTTTAATTTGACGTAACTTATAAAAAGCTTCTTACACAGTATTTAGACTGCGTCAGCTCATAGAGGCACTGTTTGTGTTCTAGTTCAGCAGCTGAAATGATCCAGCACGCATAGGCTGGCACTCAGCGTCGCCACTGTAATTTAGAGCAGTTTCCTTTCACTCACACCTCCGCCTTCATTTTTAACATTTCCACTGAGGTGTGGTAATGACAGAGCTTCCCAGCTCCTCAGGTATGATGATTGTTTTTCCTCGGTAAAATCTGACTATATTTAGTGTTTGTTTTACAGGCCCGGTGTGTGCCGGCGTGGTGGGGCTGAAAATGCCCAGATACTGTTTGTTTGGAGATACTGTCAACACAGCATCCCGGATGGAGTCGAATGGAGAGGGTGAGTGTCACTGGGTTTTTCCTCTGTGCCGTCTGTTGGCGTCATTACATAAATCTGGGTTTTCAACAGGAGGAGGAACATGCTTCGTACAAATCTGTGCAGTGGTGGAGTTAAAAAGGACTTGCAGCTTATTCTTATTCTTGTATTGCAGCTGCTCTGTATTTAATTAACTTTTCACTTCTTTTAAGCAAACACTTTGTGCACTTCTGGTGATAAGGTCCATAACAAAAAACTCAAACAGAAACAAAGCTGATAAGCCAAAGTCCAACGGTAAATAATAAAAAGAGAAAACACAAACTGGGAAACATGAAAGCACGGAAGACAGAAGCTAGAAACGGGAGACTAACAGGAAGGAAGGGCGACGCTCCGACAAAAAGAAAGTGGGAGACAGGACTAAAGGCTTCTTTCCAGTTTCTCTAATCTGTGCCTCCTCATTTTCTCCGTCCTTCTCCCTGTGACTGTGTAAGTTAATCTCAGTAGTCCAGGATGAAGGATGTCTTAAATGTATCATGAGGACAGCGAAGAGAGGAGGAAGACACAGATGCGTATCCTTTTACCTTTAATGTAGAGGTGTGGCAGACAGCTGGAATAGATTAACCATAGCAACAATTCATCCTACATGAGCAAACTTTCTTTAACGGTTTGTTGGTGTGTGATTAAAGCATCAAGCTTATAAATTGAATTTAAAAAGAAAGCCATGAACACATGAGACACAAGATTAACCACAGGTAAAAACAATGAAGGTGGGGCAGACATTCACAAAGGAGGGAAACAGAAACAGGAAATCAAAGAAAACTAATCTTCAAATTAAAATAGGAAATAACAAAAAGACAAATAACTTACACGATTACTAAACATGACCACAGAGACAGGAGAAACACAAAAGATGAGCAAAAACAAGACTAGAAGTAACTGAAAACCAAGAGGACCAGTGCAAACATGCTACATAATGATGGCAGGAAAAAAAAAAGCTACTATTAGATAGAAGAAAAAGAACAGAATAAGAAACACAAAATAAATGCAGGAACAAAACTGGCCAATATCTAGCTTGATGTGCTTCTTGGCTTTTGGAAATCACACCAGTCTTAACGAAGCAGATAAAGTTTTGCGATTGTCGGATGTGTCGGGCGAATCCACACTGTAGCGTGAGGCAAATTTAAAACTGAAATATTTACACGAACGCAGGTTCGCCTCTGAGGCCATCAGCCAGGGAAAAATTGCATAAATTCTTAAAATGAACTAAGCTGCATGAAAACATGGTCTGAATGCAACATTAGTCTCTTAAGGATGAAATATTGTGATCCAGCTGTTTTTGTCTTTGATTCTTACTGTTGGCTTTCCCTTTAATTTGCCACCCATCTGTACATATAGAAAATCCCGAACTTACTATTGCATTTGGTTTAGTTTAATATTTGAATAGCTTTTTTATGAGAAATTGAAATCAGAACTTTTATAAGTATATGATGAAGTATACAACTTTAGAATAGGCTGATGTTTTAAAAGTAGAATAACTTGAATGTTTTCCAAGTTACAGACCTTCCTAGTATATAGTAGTGGGTGGAAATTTGGCGCCTTTATATTCACTTTTTTTTCCCCCACATCTAGCTTGTGCTTTTTAATGCTTAAACTGATATAAACATATATTTTTAAATAGATCTCAATTTGTCAGATTGCAAAATCCACAGGTATCCCACAAGGATCTATCCTGGGCCCGTTGATATTTAGATTATAAGCAATGAAAAAGTAGTCCGTGCTTCTCACCTCACAGCTTTAGAATAAGCTGATTTTTTTTCCCGAGATACGGGACTCACCTCAAACTTCAAAACATGCCTTCTGGGTAAACTGTAAAGGGTCATATGACCGTGAGACACAGTTATGATCAGAGTTTTACTTACAACCATCATGTGCATGAATATCATAATGATTTTGGGCTTGATTTCTTTGAACTGTTCCTTTTCCAGAGTGGAATGATTGTACAACATACATCTTTAATTACTTTAGAGAATTGTACAAACAATTGAACAAACAAGAACCAAACAAGAACCAGACTACCAGAATTACCAGCAGTAAATAACAGACCCTTTATCACCGTAAACAGGACCTGTTCATCTGTCTCTGACTCATTTCTTAATGAGTTTTGATGAAAGTACTCCTGAGGAAAAAAAATCAGATTTGTGAGCTAATTATAAGCCGTGGTGACCTGCTGCATCTGATGCTCTTCATGCTGACATTTCTGGTCTTAACTGGCAGTGACAGCAGAACAGTGTTATGAATCTACGACTGGATATTTTGCGAGTGAATCTTCAGATGTATCGATTAACTACTGAGTTCCTTCCTGTTTTGTGCCTCCTCTGCTAAATAATTTATGGCACTTACAGCTAAGGGCCCTTAGCCAGCGATAAACAGTGCAGCATGAAGCTTCATGGGCAGGAATCGTGTCTCACATCACTGCACTGTGTGCATTATTAGGACAAAACAATACAGATTTTCATCACCGTTAGCATTTTGATGCATTGGCTCATCTCCACAGTTTTCCAATGTGAGCTGTTATTTGTCATTCACGCTGTGTTTGATGTCTCTTCCAGCCTTAAAGATCCACGTGTCCTCGGCCACCAAAGAAGTGCTGGATGAGTTTGGTTACTTTGATCTCCAATTACGAGGAGATGTAGAAATGAAGGTAAGAACGCTTCATCTGAATGAAACCAAATTGAACCATTTGTCTTCAAAGTGAGTTCATACGTATTGTGAATGTTTCTAAAAATAACTAAAGAGCAATGCATGCTACGTCACTGATAAACCTGCAACAGATGATGTTCATTATAGATCAGCCTGAGGATTATTGGTTTAATTAACTGATTAATATGTCAGCCTGTAAACTCAAGGCTGTAACTATGAGTGAGGACGCTGAGATTGATTTTAACATCCCGAGGAGGAGAGATCAATATCTTTAAATGTGACACGCTTTTAGGTAAATAAATGAAACACAGCAGATTTCTTGTGTTTTTAACCCTCGAGAAACTATTTTCTTAGCAACTAAACAGCTGTATCTATGACACGTATGGTTAAATGTTCAAATGTCATTATGATTTTCTGCCTGGTCCGATGAGTCTCGATTTTGCTGCCACATTTAGATGGTTGGCATACATAATTTGGCATACATGACATAAAAGCATGGATCCATCCTGTCTTTTATCAACACGTCAGGCTGCTGATGGTGGTGTAATGGTGAGAGGGATACTTTCTTGGCACACTTGGGCTCCTTAGCACCAACTGAGCCTTTTTTAAACACCGCAGCCTGCCTGAGTAATGTTGCTGACCATGTCCTTACATTCACGAGCAGAGCGTACCCATCTTATGATGGCTGCTTCTGTCAGGGTAACGGGCCATGCCAAAGCTCAAATCATCTCAAATTATTTTTTTTAACATTACAATGAGTTTGCTGTACTCAAATGGCCTTCAGAATCAACAGATCTCCTCTCCCTTTGGGATAAGGTAGAACAGGATTTGCATCCTGGATGAGCAGCTGGCAAAAACTGCAGGAACCTCCTGATGGTTGCTGCAGTTTTTGCTGCAGTTGGCAGGAGAATAGATCAAAATCTCAGAGGAATGTTTTCCAGGTCATTGCTGAATCTATGACATGACAAATTAAAGCGGCTCTGAAGGCAAAATTTGGTCCAACCCATTACTAGTTAAGTGTACCTAATTTAATGTAGAGGAACTGGTGACTCGTAGTAAGGCTAACTTGAACTCTTGAAGGTAAAAGCAACAATAAAAAGTGGTTTCATTATTTTGAGAGATAAATCATTTGGGAGTAAATATCCTTTCACATTTATCCATAGTCAGAATATATAATTTAAAGTGTCATATATGAGTAAAGGAGGTCTTGAAAGCTTTATAGTGTCACCTTTAAACAAAGGTCAGCAAAGGATACCAACCCCTCCACTCTTCATCTCCATTGATGAACTTATTGATTTCTGTGTTTTTTCCAGGGCAAAGGCAAAATGAGAACGTACTGGCTTCTTGGGGAGAAGACTGATGTGTATGTTATCTGAGAGGCCTGCTGATAATGTGAGAGCAGCAGTGGTGGAGACGCCAGCAGAAGCTCCAGTGGCCGAGCCACTTCTTTTATTTGTTCTAGAATAAGTCTTTAATGGTGATTTCCCTGCAGAGGAAAGGTGAACGACACCCTACGACAAAAACAAAGAGGGAATTCCAGGTATATTTATTACCTGCATACTGAAACTGCAAAAAAAAAAAGAGAGATTAAAACTGTAAAAGTTGTTTTTGTATGAAGAATTTCTGTCCTGAGAGTGAGTACTTTTCACTGATAAATTCTTATTTTTTGTGCTTTCTATATTAAAATTTGTATAATGTGTTTGGAAGTCAATGATGTATTCCTATTTCCATTGAAGTATGGAGGCACGGTGCTGCAATCGATGTCACTGCAGGAGGTTCAGCCGTGTTACACAGTACAAGATAATATGTATATATGTATATCCAAGATACTGTAAAATATTTTGTTCAATAAACTCAGTAAAACACTCATTTTTTATTTATGGACCAGGAACTATTTTTACATTATTGGATTTCTTTTGTGGTATTATTGATATTTGCTTTCACAAAGGGTGTAACGTGAGAAAAAAGCCCTTTATTTTCAGCATTACATCACATCTTCCTGACAAACACCCACTTTCAACTCAGGAGCAATCCATAAGTGACCTTCTACTGTCCCCCAAAATATCGAGTGTCCCTCTAAAATTGCATCTTTTAAAAAAATTAAGTGCAGCAACCAATTTACTAGAGAGGCACTCTAACCTTCGCTGTTAACCTTGGAAGATTAATGGGTTAATGAGATAGGTTGAACCTAAGCTGTTCCAAAGCAGGTTATTCTGTTATCTGCTTTTATTTTGATATTTATTTCTCTTAACTTCTACTTCCTGTTTGTGGAGCGTTCTACTGTTTACAGCTGTCTCTACTGTAGCATCCTCCTCTGTCACACCATCCACCTGCAGGTCCTTCACCATATCCATGAGTCTACCTCTTTTCTATTATACGTCCCACCTTCACCTATAGTCATGAGCTCTCGTTTAGAGGTAGGGTGAGGAGTCCAGTCCATTTGGGATGGACTAGAGCCACTACTCCACATTGAAAGAAACCAGCTGAGGTGGTTCAAGCATCTGATTAGGATTCCTCCTTGGTGTGATGTTCTGGGCATGTCCCACCAGGAAGCGGTGACCTTGGGATAGCCCCCGGACAGATGGGATTACATCTTTCGGCTGGCCTGGGAATGCTTTGTTGTTCCCCTAGATGGCCTGGAAGAGATGGTGGAGGACACATCTGACGTTCATTTTGTAAACTGCGCTCCCCATTAGTGCGTGCCCTAGGATGCGACTCTTATGATTGAGAGGTTGTTACCCTATGAATGAGCAGTATTGCTGAGTTTCACTAAGTAATGGGTGTATCCGTTTTTTGCATCCTGTCACTTTACATTTCCCCAAAATACAGAGTGTGCTTCAGTAAAGCAGAGCATCGTGTATCTGCAGCCTGTGGACAGACAGCGAGGAGGAAACGCGAGTCGGCAGCAGACAGCTGTGTTTTGGCTGTAATGACATCACCACTCATTAGAGGCTCATCAGTTTTGGAGCGGGTGCACTTGTGTGTGTGTGTGTTTGTGCACGCCCGTGCGTTTTCATCTCTGCGGGATAGCATCTTCCCCTCCTGCACGGCTGTAATTACCACCCACTTTCTTGCGGCGACATGCTGCATCCTGATGCCTGTTAGAGAGAGAGGGAATTGAGGGTCTCCACTGAGCCCCACGCCGAGCTTCCCTCAGCTGACCTGGCTGTCATCCTATCATCTGTTACTTTCTGCTTTTGCCACATACAGATCAGACCTTTTGTTACAACAACTGCTCTGAGTTTACACAGAGTAACTTTGTGTCTCTTTAAGCTCTGGAAAACAGCTTTGGGGATTTCCAGATGCAAGATATATCCATATTAAAAAATGATGAAACTATAAATAGGAGCAATATCAGCTTTTTAACTTTGTAGGAACCCTTGTTATTTCTGGCTGCAATCTCTGTAAGAATGATGTGTTTTGTTGTGTTAAACACAAAATTTCTTTGATCTCAGCAGTTTAAAGCTTTTGAGGATTTTACAGATAGTTTTAGAGAAGCAGTAAAAGCAAAAATTCTGCAGACTAAAATAAAGAGCAAAAATCAATTCTAGCCACAACCAAGGGAAAACCTCGAGACTGAAAAGTGAAAAACTGCAGTTCCTCTGAACTGCTACATCCATGTTTTATACTGTCTATGACCCAAACTGAAGGTCAGATTTCTTGGTTATCCATCCCTCAGAGATGTCACAGCACCAACAATGCAAACACAGTTGAGACATCCAGTTCAGTGACTAGAAAATTATGGAGATGAAGCCAAGCAGATGCCAACCAAAACTATTTATATAATTTTCTGTTTGTTCCAGGCTGTAAACATGTTGGCCATTTTTAAAGTTACAATGCCTAAAAGTTTTCACCACTAGATTTCAGTAGTTTACCGGTTGCAGTGAACCAAGTTCTGTTTTCTTACCGTTTACCATCCAAGTGCATAATCTGGACTATGGTGCCTGCTATAAGACAAACATGTTGTAGTCAGCCAAGAGAGATCAAAAACATTAAATTTAGACTGTAATGGCTATGGCCGGTGTGTTTCTACTACTGTCTGGACTGGATCGGCCCTTCAGTTTTTATACCACCTGTGGAATGCTGTCAGTCCACTGTTCACCTCAGCTGTCAATGCTGGGTGAGAAGCACTACTTACTCTGGAAGAGGCTGTAAAACTTTGTGAGGAGGAGTCCGATACGGGTCAGTAACTCAGAGAAGCTAACCTGACCAATGAAAGCTGAACTGTCCATAGTGCTGCTGATTTTGCTACTGTTAGCTGCTGTTAACCCCTGTTAGCTGCTGTTAGCTGCTGTTCCCTAGCATTAGTGATACTTTCTTTGAAGTGGATGTAACATTGTTGTTTTAGTTTAGTTTTAGCTAATGATAATAAACTTGCTAATTACACACTATTTTTATTTATGTGTACTGTACTTTTAACATGGGCGTCTATGGAGACTATGCCGCCAGCAGCCAGTAGAAAAACTGCAGTTTTCAGCACTTCCACTTTGACTTAATTTTTTAACCCTCAGGTCAATACTTGGTTCACAGAGTGGTATAAACACTTTAGATAATTTACCTCTTCAAAACAATTGTACCAGGTTAGATTTTTGTTTGGAAACTCATCCTTTAATTTCTATTGAGGCTTCAGGGCTTGGTTGCTTTGACTAATTAAAGCTACAGCCTATTGTGTCTCCTAGGACAGACCCCTGCTAACTGGTTTGAGTTTGAGCCTTCTAGAGCATTTATAAAAAATAATTTAGCTGATAAATATTATGAGATATCACTGCACTAATTAGCAGATCTGTGTCTGTGAGTTGCACCCTTACAGTTTATGGATTGGGCTTCTAACCAAGCTTGCTGCCATTCAGTTGATAACTAAGCGCTCTGCCTTGTTGTTGAAATATGGCCAGTGACTCAAAATGATGTCATGGTATACATAGTCTATGGTTAGGACCTGGTCAGCACTGGAATACAGTCACTCAAGTTATGCTAAAACAGCAGTCACACACTTCGGGAACAGGACATTACCTTCTGACCTAAAAATGACTTCAATAACTGGATTGTCTGTAGATTTCTATTGTACAGCGTAGCTCGGCATACATAAATAGCACAGCTGAAACAAAATGACAGTTGCTGTATCACATTTCATTTCAAATGTTAAGTACAAATCTGCTGCAAGCCCTTGTCTTTCAGAGGCAAATTGGTTTTCCTATATGATGCTGTGAGATAATGAAATGTTTAGAGAGAAAAGCTGCAGAGATATATACGCTAAAAATTACTTGTCGCCATAGCTACCACCTACTAATCCCTACTGAAAGCCCGGAAAGGATCAGCAGAGCCCGGCATTGTCCTTTGATTGACAGAAGACGTACATGAATCTGTAGCATACCCTGTGTGACTCCCAGCGATGTATTGTTTTAAATCAGCATGCTGTAGCAGCACATGTGTGTGTGAAGAAGCTGTTGTTCCTCTTTAAGGGTGACATATTTACCCAGTGTCAGAGAAAGGTGTGTCTTTTTGCTACTCAGCACTAACTGAATGCAATAATTATAGATTGCAAAACGGCTGCACAGACATATTACAGAAAAGATGAACAGAGGATGTAAACAAACCTCCGGCTAGGTGGACACAGCAACACAACAGTCAGGTGCAGAAAGTACTAAAGTTGCTGTCACACCAATCAATCAGTGAAACCTGATTCATACTCTGCAAGGAGGGACCACAGTTAACAGTGTGAGAGAGACAGGGTGAAAAGTTTAGTTATTACAGTAATTTCAAGATTTTTATTTTTATTCTTGGACTTTACTTGAGGAGCTTCTGGTTTCTCACCAGATCTCAATCCATCAGAGCCCCTTTGGAATGTGGGAGCCAACAAATCACATCAACGTAAACCAAAATCTCCATGAAGACGAATTACTCAAAGGCAGTTCTGGAGTCAAAAAGGGTCCAACCCATTGCTAAGTGTACACAATAAAGTGTCCGGTGGATGTTTGTACAGTTTCAAAACACTGGCTACTCAGACAGTTATGAACCTGTTCATATGCTGAGTGACGCAATACGATTGGCTGATTAGAACTAATTCACTCCTTGCAGCCAGGGGCCATCTTTAGCATTTCAAAAACCCTCTAGTCAATTTGTTGTTGTTACCTGGGGAAAAAGTGGGCAGAGACAATCTGAAATGATTAAATCTGATTGGCAGATTAATGCGTATTACTTAGAATGATTAATCTGTCATGCCCTGCATCTTGGCGTTTTTTCCACTGATGGCATGGAGATACTTGCTCAGTAATAAAAAAAAAATAATGACATCCCACGGTCAGTTTACACGCTCAAAGCATCCTTCTTTCCTTCTCATTCCTGTGACGTGTTCATGGTGCAGATGTAAATACAGCTGCGCTCATGGTGCTCAGCATCTAGGTAGCAAAGTTTTCAAACACTAACTGCTGATTCATCACATCCAAGTCAGCTTTGTTGTCAATACACTGACAGTCGGGTATACAGAATATATGCTGTTCTCCCAGCTGTTGCATAGGATTTGTGAGGTCCAGTACACACAGTGACAGTCTTGTGCAGGTCTAACTAGTGTTTTGACGATGGCAGTTCAGTCAACCAACATGAGTGCCATTAATAACAGGGAAAAAAATAGCCTTAAAAATTAAATAAATCCCTTGCCACTATCACTAAGAACTAAACTTAACCTTTAAAGTGGAATACCATTTTAATAACAATCATTAACAAGGTGGCAGAACGGCACGTTGGCGTACTGTCTCAGTTGTCAGGAGGGAGATCGATTTCATCCAGCCGCTCAGAGATGGGCGTGCTGAAGAGAGCCGACTTCCTGAAGGGTGACTTTGAGCTCCGGGCGGCAGTCACACCCTGTGACGTGACACAAAAATACACTATGACTAATTAAATTCATCAGAGTGATGACTAAAGGATCTGACAGAAAGTAACAAGCATGCAAATCCACACAGCAGAGAGAGGTGATTAAAAAAAAAGCTCAGAACGTAGTCTGTAGTCATCATCCTCTTGACCTTGGTGGATAAGTGCGACTCTCCTGCTGCTGTTGTGTGTTCCCTGACATATTACATGGTGCTATTAGTGACCAAATGCCATTTTTAAGAGAAGAAAACAGCTCCTCAGGCACTAAGAACTGACCACAAACACAAGTGTTCATCACCAGACGGGGAAAACTGCTGTGCAGTCGATCATATATGATTTTTAGCCCATAAATAAATCACTTAAATAGAACTTAAATACTAATAATAGTAGGAGAGAAAAAGAAACCACTACCAGAGATAAAGCAGTCTGACACACCTGTATCCGCTGGCAGTTTTCACTCCAGAATGTGATGGCCTGGTCGGTTTTATAGTCATGAACCTGAAAAAACAAGACCAGTAAAATGTCAGAAAGATTTTATTTTCAGGCTTTTACAGGAAAGGCTGATGATGTACTTATTATTTTAGATATTCTTCTTCTCACAGAAACTGTTTGTCACATAACCACAATACACTTTTTAATTTTTTAATTTTTTTTTATTTTCAGTAACACCAGTGCAGCGTAAAGAAACAAACAAACAAACAGACATAAAAAAAGCCACATACATGCCAATACAAGTGTATTCATTCATTGTTCCTATTCTCATCTGAGCAATCAGTTAGTTAGCACTAATCAAGCAATCAAGTCTTTGCATGTATTAATTAGGCAATTACATATCATGAAATCCAACTAAAACTGCACAGAACTGAATTTCCTCATACATGGGAAGAGCTCCAGAAAAGAAGGGGGGAAAAAAAGAAAAAAGAATAGGGTACATATGGCATATATGAGTATATCATGGGTCCAAAAAGGACCGGATCTGGGAGTACCCAAGTGTACCCCGGATTTAGACAACAGCACTTGAGTACAGCTTTTCAGCAACGCTGAGCTGCCAGACTCTTCCGAAGACCCTTATTTGCCACTTTACTGGACTAGTTATTTATTATACTAGCATTTTTATAATTATTCTTGTTATTATTATTATCCATTTATCCATTATTATTTAATATATATACTTTTACGTATATAGTTAAATTAATTTGGGTCAACAGAAAAGTCAGCTGCACCAGCGCCACCGGGCCTAGAGGTCCCCCTGAAATCCATGTATCCTTTGTACTCCCAGAACCTTACACAAAGTCCGATCTTATTGGTTTAACATATTCGGTCCATTTTGACCATTGCTCACAGAACTGAAAGAGGCACATTTAAGTTAGTAGTTACACATCTGGGGTACAGAGTCCCTACACAAGTCAAAGTTGTTGCTGCAGACACTGGGAGATGATATTTCCTCCAAGGTGACACTTGAATGTGTCATAGTTACCAGTATTGGTATTATTTTGGAGGATACTTTGAGTAAATAAAGTTAAACATATACAGTGGATATTATTCTCGTCTCGGACAGCAACAACAGGTATGAGTGTCAATCGGTTTATTTTTCTAAGCGCTAAACTAACTCAGATTTGAGGCGGTGCTCAAGCCTGTCCCAGCTGTGACACTACACCTGATAGGTGGCCACCTAACTGTCGGGTTAACGCCATTCACGCTCATATTCACACCATTGGTCATTTTAAAGTCATTAATTAACCATTGTGTGAGGAAACCGAAGAACCCGGAGAAAACATGCAAACTCAATGACCTCATTCTGAAACGTGAGCTTGAATTGTCTGTATCTCTGTGACTCTCTGCGGTCCACCACATCTCCTACTAAGCGGCATGTTTTAGCTCATCGACATTCTTGAATTAGGGGGAAAAAATAAATAATTTTATGGATATTTCACAGTCATTAATTACTCACATGGGAAGCACAGCAAGAAGATGCTGGGTTCAAAGCCCTCATTTGGTGTGGCCTCTCCAGCTTCCTCCCACAGTGCAAAGACACGCAGTTAGTGGGGTCAGGTTTACTGGTGATTCTAAATTGGTCCTAGGTGTAAGCAGAGTGAATCAAAGACACGTGACAAGTTTTAGATGTAATAGACTATATTTGCTATTTTTTTTATACTTAAGGTAATTTAATACTAGACTTTTTTTTTTTTTTATTGTTTATA